>AFIV01000466.1:0-45055 GCA_000223765.2 Zymoseptoria ardabiliae STIR04_1.1.2 | reverse complement strand
TACTAGATAATAGAGAATAGCGTAATAAAGAGACGGGTAAATTTATAGTCGGCAATAGTATTAGTTACCTAATAAGGCGTAAAAAGAGGCATTAATTTAAGAAGGGTAAGGCTCTACCGGTAACTAACCGCCTTATTACTAGCCTTATAAATATACTATTCTTAGCTCCTTATATAGGGCTCTTAACTCCGACTTAATTACTACGATCCGAGCCTCTAAAACTCTACTACCCTTAGCCGCTCTACCCTTATTAACTACCCCTTCGATAACCCCTTTAAGAGCTTCTATAAGGTACTACGATTCTAAAGGTTTAAGAGGTAAGGAAATTTACTTAGATTAAGGTAGATGCACGTCCTACTTAGACCCTTGTTTACTACCAAAAAGAGGTGAGAGTTGGGCACTAAAGGAGGACAGCCGTCGCGCTAGGTTCCTCGGCCTTTCATCTGCATCACCGATCCAGCCGTTAAGGGATGGAATGATGAATCGCAGATTTGGTCGTAGAGATGGCCTCGACTTGGTACCGAGCTTCGGCGACGGAACAAGCACTTCTGGATTTGCTTTTCGGCCCTGGCGATGCTAGACGACGCAAGAACGGAGTTGGTGGAAGAGCGTAGGGCGCCGAAGGATCGCTCAAGTGAATGCATCTCAGCACGGTATCGGCCACTGTCGTGCTTGCTCTTGATCGCAGACGCCACCGTCAATCGCTTCTGCTGGACTACCCCTCTCTGATGGCCGCAGAGTAATTCTCTAATCCATCAGATCTGGTGTTGGTCCACAATGGCATCGAATGCTTTTCCTTTGGAGGTGAGGTGCCCTTGTATATGGTGGGTCCCGTCATTGGGCTGCTTAGTCATTCGCATGAGCTCCCGTCGGAACCTGGAAATGGCGGCTCTCCAGTTCGTGTCAAAGTCGCGAGACAACGCGTCTACCAAAATCTCCGATTTGACACGGATCACACATACCAAGCAGTGCGTCTATCTAGCAAACCTATCCGACGACCAACCATCCTTTGACAGCATATACAACATCTTACTTGGCATCTACTACGATGCCTCCCAGAACGCGAGCAAAACCCTCCGCAGCGAAAGCCAAAAAGTCCGAAGCTACCACCAGAATCTCGACGACATTGAAGACTCTGCCTCCGAGCGAAGACAGTCCGCCAGTACTTTGCGTATTACCAAAGGATGCCTCTTCGGAGGCGAGATTTGTCAGTCTACGAAACCCTGCGTCAAAAGAGGGCACGAGCAGGTACTTCGTGTGTCCGGAGAAGGGTTTCTTTGAGTTGGTGAAAGTGGGTGGATCGAAGCAAGAGGCTTGCAGGAGTTGGATAGTGGCATCAAGAGGAGTTGAGGAAGAGCAAGAGGAAGCAGCAACACAAGCGCAGGACACAAGAGTCGACAGCCAACAACAGTCGCAAGTCTCACAACAGGATAAGGAACTGGACGAGTCCACAGAGAGCCATGGATATATCCTCTCCTCCCCGAGTCTGCTCCTGGCAACACCTACCGATCCGCTCTTCCTTCTTCTTCCCCAGCTCACAGCCTCGTCGCAATCAAATCCTTCAGCAAAGGAATACCTCGCGCCGTCAGATTACATCTCTCTCCTCACCACCTCCTCACCACATCTCACATCTTTGATCTCTGTTTCTCCTCAGCTCACACGGATCCTAGAAGCGCGGATAGAAGCTGTGTCAGATGTGATGAATATGGGTGATGGAGACAAGATGTACGCTTTCAGCCGAGACAAGTTGGCGGGCATACTCGTGGAGAAGGCACGAAGAATGGTGGACGGAGAGGGCGGGCTGCCGAGGAGTTTAGAGGATCGATTCGTGAAGGGAGTGCTGGACGTTCCAGTACTGGGCGAAAGGAGAGAAGGGCAGGGTGTCAGTATCGCGGATCGGGGTGTGAAGGAAGAGGATGCAACACCCGGGTGTGAGGTGGATGAGGCAGTAGATGCTGAGGCGGCCACTGCGACTATTGCACCAACCGCGGCGGGCACTCCAGACTCCTCTCCTCCGCCCGAAATTCTCTCCCTCCTGCGCCTGCGCGTAGCGCTCGACTTCCTCCAAACATCCTACCTCCCTCCATCCCTCACCACCCAGCTCCAACCCCACTTCACACCTCACATCTCCTTCGCCCCTCTCGAGTCCCACCTCTCCCACCTCGCCACCCTCAAAAAGGAAGCCGCAGCCCTCCGCTCTCTCAGCGACAACATTTCCCGCAAACGCCCTTTGGGGGACGACGACGAAGAGGCGTACGTCAAAAGCGATGCGAAGCGAAGGAAAGAAGAGGAGGAGAGGGAACGGAAGAAGAAATTGGAAAAGGAAAAGAGCGTCGGGATGAGAAGGCTGGGCAAGGCGGATGTCAGTGGGATGAAGAAGATGAGTAGTTTCTTCACAAAGGCGGCGCCGGTGAAGAAGTGACATCAGGGGCTTTTTGGATAGATGAACGATCAAGTCGATCCGTTGATTCTGCTTCCACTTTTGGTGTCCGCTTACAGTCGTCGAATGCCGTTTCCGCCTCTGATTTCATCGATCACTCTTTTCCCCTCGCGCCGAAAGCTCTATACCCCTCCACCATCTCCTCCGTGATCAGCCTCTTCGTGCTCTCTCTCCCAGCATCCAGATCTTTTTGCCTCACCTTTGGCTCCGCCTCTCCATCGCCATCCTTCGTCAAGTGTCTCCTCAACGCGGCAAACTTCGCCTCGCCACAAATCTTCACAATCTCCGCTCCACTGTACCCGTCCGTCTTCTTCACCAACGCCTCCAGGTCAACGTCTTCCGACTGAGGTACGTTTCTCAACGCGATCTTGAAAATCTCCAACCGTGCTGCTGCGCCTGGAGGACCAAGGTAGACGTGGGAGTCAAAGCGCCCTGGACGCATGAGTGCGGGATCGAGCACGTCGGGACGATTCGTCGCCGCGAGAATGAGGACATCTTTGAGCGAGTCGAAGCCGTCCATTTCGTTGAGCAGGGTGGTGAGGACGTTCAACCCCTTTGTGCCGCCAGAGGAGTCTCCGCGATCACCACCAATGGAGTCAATCTCGTCGAAGAAGATGACGCAAGGTGCCGCTGCGCGAGCTTTACGGAAGACTTCCCGCACGGCCCGCTCAGACTCGCCGACGTACATGGACAGCAACTCGGCGCCTTTGACGACGATGAAGTTGAAGTTGTAAGTACTGGCCACGGCTTGAGCGGTGAGAGTCTTGGAGCAACCGGGTGGGCCGTACAGGAGTACACCCTTTGGCGGACGCACGTTCAAGGCTTCGAGCTTGTCCTTGGAGTGGAGAGACCAGCCGATGATTTCGTCGAAAGAGTCGGCTACATCTTGACTGCCGCCAATGTCGGACCAAGAGATCTTGGGCTTTTCTGTGAAAATTTCGCGAAGGGCAGTCGGGGTAATTTCCTTGAGGGCGAGGTCGAAGTCGGGGATTGTGACGGAGAATGAAGGCGGAGATGGAAGCGAGGGGATGGTGGTTGTGGCGGAGTCGGAAGTGATGGCATGAGTGGAATTCTGGACGGTTTGTTCGTCGCGGGTGGCTGCGTGGTTGAGAGCGAGCGTGTACAGCCACGCGACATCTTGGCCGGTAAAGCCGTGAGTGCGAGCGGCGATCTCTGTGGAGACGATGTTTGAATCAAGTAGGGGAAGACCTTGTAACACGTTGAGGATTTGGGAGCGAGCGGAGACGTCAGGGATCGGGAGTTCGATGAGTTTGGCAAATCGTTTGGGTCCGATGATGGTGTCGGAGAGGTCCGAAAGGTTCCGTGTCGCGCCGACTGCGAGAACTTGGGTGTTGGCAAGACCTGCCATTTCACTTGCGAGAACATCACCATAAGCAGCGTCGTCGGTAGGCGCCATCTTATCAAGATTGTCCATCAATATCAGTGAGGGCTGGTGTGCCTTGGCGTCTTGAAAGCTCTCGCGAATGATGGCCTGGTTTTTTGATATTGTTCCGCCGTTCAGGGTTGCTTTTTGTAGGCGGACGACCTTGCGGAAGTTCGATTTGGCCAGTGTATCCAGAAGTAAAGTCTTGCCGGTGCCTTCATAGCCATGCAGCAAGACGGCGACACGAGGATCCTGAGCTCCTTGCTGTACCTTCTCCGTCGCGCTGAGGAGAAGCTCCAATTGCTTGTTCAGCTGCCGCGACTGGTCGATGAGTCCGGCGATCTTGCTGTTGTCGAAGTGCAGTCGAGGTGAAGGTGTCGGGCGGCTGCCATTGGTCTTCGCAGCAGTGTCGCTCGAATATGCCATAGAGGATTCGTCCGCGAAAACCAGCTCTGTGCGATCGTCGACGGTGAACAGCACTCCAGCATCATTCGGCGCGGCTGCAGCCTCCATGTTCTCAATGTAGAACCTCTTCTTCATCTTCCTGCTCCCAACCACGTCAAACTCAATCCCACTCGTCAACGCCTCGCAGCTGACCAGCACTCCGCCAGTCCTCCGTTCCCACGACCTGTCGTCTTCCATTTCAGTCCTGAGGTACTCCTTCGGCGTGACATCTGTAAGAACTATCCGATCAGCCGGCCATATTTTGAGATCCGTCCGGGCGATCGTCACACGAGAGCCCTCCTGAAAACCAAACGCGGTACGGATTGTCTCGGTCATCTTGATGGGTCGATTCTTCGGTCGATTGCCCATTCGATCGTCGGCTCTCCATGCGATGCCATAGCCCAAGCAGCCATCTTCCGCGACAATCTCGCAAACTTCACCAAGTTTTAGTGAAGCCTGATCCAGAGACTCCGGTTGGACATGAACACGGAAAGCACCTTCCAGACCATTGGAAGGAAGCAGTCGCACTACCACGTGCAGGTTCGTGGCGGCCGGCATGGCGGTGCTGGCCTTGCTGATCTTGCGAGGAGATGAGGGAGAAGAAGATGCAGCGACGGACGGAGGGGCTGAAGTGAAGTTGTTGGTTGCGGTCATTTCGACAAGTCGTCGGGGAGGAGTGAATTTTATGTCGGTCGAAGCAATCCGAAGCGAATGATCGGCGACACTACCCAAAAGCTGGAGGGGCTCAGGAGGGAGGCGAAAGCGAGCGCTCGATGCGGAAGGAGCAGACTCGTGGCCGCCGCGCTAGAGGCAATTATGTCCACGTGAATCGTGTAAATGGCGGGAGCAAACAGCGATCGACGTCGAACGGCGGCAACGTGGTCGACGGGGATGATGAGGCGAATGAAGGCACGACGAGGATATGACCTTGTCCACCACGAGTTACGAACGTTTGAAGTTTATGCTCTGGGGTTCGGTCTTTCGCCTCTCCCAGAAAAGATCCAATGCCCAGCTTTCTCCTATGTCCGTCGGCTTTCATATTTCTCGCCTCCGGAGATGATATATTTTTCAGCCGGTCCGGCCCGCTCTCCGGCCCGTCCCACCAGTTTTCGAGCACCGCCGTCCCACCAGTTTTCGAGCACCGCCGATTGTCAAGAAGCTTTCCACTGCATCTTTGCCATTGGGAGAGCACTTTCACATGGATGTCCACTCCCCGTCATCCTTTTGTTGATGTGGCCCGATTGATGCTCAGAGCGCGGCCTGTCCTTCGGCGAATCGCTGCGAATCAGCCATGTCAGCGTCGCCAATACGCCGATAAGAAATGGCAAAAGGTCCGCGACTCTTCTCTCTTCACGAACCGCGTGCCACAGGGACGACCTAGGAGGAGGGACGACGATGTGAGAGGACGCAATATCAAGAAGAAACCGGCAAGAGAGCCGGACTCCTCACGAGACGATGCTGCGCCAGCAGAGTCCCAGGCCACACCCTCCCTCGTGGAACAGCTCTTTCCCGAAGAGACCAAACGCTATCAAGAGAAGGAAAATGCTGCCAGACGGGAGCGTCGAGAGATACCCTTGCTACCCATAGAACTGCCAGCAACAGAAGGCCCTCCTACATGGCGCAAGTTGCTGGCCCCCGAGCTGGACGAAGACGACATTCCTATGGACCCGAGCAAGAGCTGGAGATATGAAAAACTCCGACGTAGCGTCCAAGCCAGTTCGAAAGACACCGCTGTGCTGGTCTTACGCAACGCCTCTCGAAACCTCACCGAGGAGGATTTCCGCCGTCTCGTGCCGCAAGGTCAACATCTCGAAGGCTGGAGTCTTGCCCAAGCTGACTTCCTCAAAGTCGTACCTGGCCGCGACCTCCGCGACCTCTCTCGGGAGAACTACTATTACCTGCTCTTCTCCACTCCCATGGCCGCCTTCCGATATCAAACCCACGTCACCAAAATTGCTCGCCTGACGCGGCAATACACCCCCATTTCATTGTCCTCACCCCGGATCCCCCATCCTGGCTACCTCGTCGACGACATCGACGTTCAATCCGCAGTGGACTCCTTCTCCCTCATCCCAGCTTCACAAAAACTCGACTTGCGACTGTTGAAACGGCCGTTCCGTCCTCTCCTCGCTCTCATGGTGGAGAACGGAGGCTATCATTGTATCGTCAGCCGTGAGGGAAAGATGCCGGCAGAAGTACGTTTCACGATGGACGGACCGCAGCTGGGTATGAACGCCATACAATTCGCGATGATGCAGAGCGGACGACAACGGGGTGCGCATTGGTCGGGTGCGAAGAATGAGTTGATTGACATCTTCAAGTGGGAGGGCGGGGATGCGTATGGTGATAAAGACGAGGAAAAGGAGCGAGATAAGGAAGAAAGATCGAAACGCGAACAGGGCGGTGCAGAAGCGGGTGGTACCAAGGAGCTCAAGCGACGGCTGCCCAAACCGGTGTATGTGATGGGTTTCCACACGGAGAGAGCGGCGCAGAGTTTCGTGGCGCATTGGCATGGACGGCCGATTGAGGGCTTGGGTCTGAAGACTGGGTTGGAGGATGATATCCCGCCGATCGCGCAGGCGGAGATTCTGTGGTGAAAGCACGGCCACTGTACAACATGTAGACATACGCAAAAAGACGGCGCAATGCCTTTTTGTGCCGGACGTCGTCTATTGGCGTGGTTGAGAACAGGTCCCGTGCCAACTGTCCTCCCATGTCATACTGCCGTCCTTCAGCGGAGTGGGTTTCCAGCTGACTTCGACATAGCCTGATCCATTCACCAATGCCATCGTACCACATCTTCACATCAGGGGTATATCATACAACTCTTTCGTCCCATTCCAACAGTCCTCTCTTCCTAATCTCTCTCCCCCCCACTCCCTCCTCCTCATCCCTCAAACCGGCAAATCCTTATGCGCCCTCTCATCCGCCCCCGCCTTATCCCCCGCCGCACTCAACACCTTCGCGAGCACCGGTCCCACCACCGGCACATTATACACGAACCCCGCCAACGTCTTGAAAAACTCCCCAAACAGAATAAACATGCCGTAAATCTGGACCAAAAACCCCACCAACGGCCACCTCAACAAAATGAGACACACGCCGGTCCAGAACGCGAGGGTTCCCCGCCATTTTTGTCGTCGCGAGAAGAAGGCCAACGTGCGGTAGGGCCCGAGGAGGAGGGTTATGCCGATGAGGAAGAGGATGTTGCCCATTGCGAGGAGGGAGCGGTCGAAGAGGAGGATTAGGCCGAGGAGGAGGAAGGCTGTGCCGCCGGTGCAGAAGGCGACGCCGAATTCTGAGGGAGGGAGGGGTGGTTAGTGTGGAGTGGAGGGGGTAGGAAGGGAGGAGGAGGGGAACGGACTTTGTTGGTCGGAGAGCCAGAGGGTGGGCATGGTTGTGGTTGTACGTGGGAGGGAGGAGGCCGCAGCGTGGGCGAGAGGACGGCGAGGTCAGTGGAGTTGGGGTTGCTCCCGTCGTGCTCTCGAGTGGAGGAGGGAGAATGACGGAGGGAAGATTTGGTTCAATCAATGTTTCTCTGGGCAAGCTCGTAAGCGTGAGGTGTATGTCGAGGTCGTTGCGTTGCGAGTGATATATATGTGAGAGGAATGTTGTCGCGGATTGTGCTTTGTCGCGGGTTGTGCTTTGTCGCAAATCGTCCAGGAGCAATGCGATGTGTTGATGTCGCAAATAGCAGTTTCGAGAGGTCAGAGTGGAAGGTCAAGAAATTGTTCAATGGTCGCGAAATAATTGAGCGCTTCCAAAAGTCAGGGTCCAGGAGACGTGTTGAGACGCGCGGTGGAGGAGTCCGATTTATCCGATGTCGTCCGTCCTGGGAGTTTTACTTCCGGTCGTTCAGCTCATAAGTTGAGACCAGTAAACTTTTGTATCACGTTGAAGAGGCTCCTTTCATACTGAGAGACTTGCCGACGACTGGACCGTAGTGACACGACGCCGGTGCTCCGCGCGAAGCAAACACCTTTTAGTCGTATCTTCTGCGGCGAGGTAGACTTTCGTGCTCTATCCATCATCCCTCCTCGCTCTAGTGCGCTCCATTTGCCTTTCCCTTGTTCACCTCCCGTCTCGTTCTCACGGCATCGGCCAACTGCTCCAAGACCTGCACCGTGGTATCCCAGTCAATGCACGCGTCCGTGATGGAAATACCCTTCTTCAAGGCCGCCAGACCTCCCGTCGCGGGCACCTTCTGGTTCCCCTCGTGGATGTTGGACTCAATCATCACGCCGACGATGCCGGTCTCTCCCTCGCGGATCTGGTCGCCGACGACTTGCGCGACTTTGGGTTGGTTCTTGTGGTCTTTTTGGGAGTTGCCTGGACAAGTTTTGTTAGCGGTGGACATATGTCTGCTAAATGTGATATCAACCCACCATGCGAACAATCAATCATCATCACCTCTCCCAAGCTCTTCTTCTTCAACGCCTCCCTCGTCGCCTTGACACTGTCGCGATCAAAGTTGGTGCCCTTGGTACCACCTCTCAAAATCACAAAGCAATCCGGGTTACCCGCCGTCTTCGTAATCGCAGCAAGTCCCTGCTTCGTCACACCCATGAAATGATGCTTCGCCGCCGCTGCACCAATCGCATCGACTGCGACCGTCAAACTCCCGTCCGTTCCATTCTTGAATCCCATCGGGAACGACAAGCCCGAAGCCAGTTCACGGTGCAACTGCGACTCCGTCGTCCTCGCACCAATCGCTCCCAACGAGATCAAGTCCGCGAGAAATTGCGGGGAGATGGTATCCAGCATTTCACTCGCAATCGGCATTCCCTGCTCCGTCAGGTCGCAGAACAGCTTCCTGCTGACCCTCAGTCCCTTGTTGATCTGGTAGGACTCGTCAATGTCCGGGTCGTTGATCAGACCTTTCCAGCCAACGGTCGTGCGGGGTTTCTCGAGGTAGGCGCGCATGATGATGCAGAGGTCGGACTGCAGGCGGGAGGCGAGGGAGACGAGACGGGTGCAGTATTCGACGGCCGTGGCCGGATCGTGGAGGGAGCAAGGCCCGACCATGACGAGGAGACGGTCGTCGCGTTGCTTGATGATTTCGACTGCTTCTTTGCGGCCGCGGAGGACGGTGGGGATCGAGTTGGCGGGCGCGGGGAGCTCAGAGGTGAGGAGTTGGGGTGGGATGAGAGGGTCTTGTCCGAGGACTGGAGGAGAGGGATATTAGTTGGAGGCATTGCGATGTTGTTGAGTGCAGGCATACCGCGAACGTCGTCGGCATTCTCTTGGGCAGACATTGTGTTTCTTCTGGCGGGTTGTCGGATCGGAGGGTCGTTGACTCAAGACGAGCGAGGGAGCAATGCACTGCTGTACAGCTGGTGGTATCCAAGAGGTGACAGTGCAGTAGACTGAGGTGTGTGTTGTCGGTGTAGAACAGAAGAGGAGGTGTAACAAGTCTGAAAGTACGGTATGAATCACATGCGGGCAGAGAGGTTCTGGAGCTTCCCCTTCACACAACCAAAATTCCGCTCCTCGGCCCGATATGACGCATC
Source organism: Zymoseptoria ardabiliae STIR04_1.1.2 (assembly GCA_000223765.2). Lineage (NCBI taxonomy): Eukaryota > Fungi > Ascomycota > Dothideomycetes > Mycosphaerellales > Mycosphaerellaceae > Zymoseptoria > Zymoseptoria ardabiliae. The sequence goes on along the minus strand of AFIV01000466.1, from coordinate 35,277 downwards.
TGCAGGGACGATGTCAGCGGATTTGGAAATGACACATTGGATATCGATTGGACAGCATGGCTTTCAGGAGCAATCGCAACAAGACTGCATTCTGTTGCTATGATCGTGGACTGTCCCAATGTCATGAAGGGAGTTCGTGCTTTCAAAGCTTCGTCGTCGAAGAGGCAATAGGCGACGAGAGGTTTGATAACAGCATCCCGCATCTTTCATAGATAAAGCGGACGGTCGAAGCAGAAGATCTAGACCACTACTGTCCTCTCAGCCCGCAGCATTGGCAGGCCTAGTAGTTCTACCGTACTCACAGGTTGAACGAGGGATCCATCTGTGACTGACGTGAACATTGAGTGGACGCATATCGAATCACCGAACGACCAGCGGCTCGCTGCAAATGATGGACTGAGACCATGGATGAGTTCTTTTGAGCTTCCGGCAACCTGTTGTCAGCCGTATAACGCGAAACTGTCGTTGCCGCAGCTTCGAGCATGTCGGCTCGCTGGCTGCGTGGTAGAATAGCGTGCGATTGCCGCCATTGGCGTGTGCAATCGCATGTGAAGTGCAGGAGTTGAGAGGATACGAATGAATGAGAGTTTTGAAGTTTGGATTGTCAAAATTGCGAAAAGGGACTCGAACTCGGGACCAAACGAAGGATAATGCACGGACCATTTTTGTCACCCTTCGACCAAACATCAACCCCGCTCCGCCATTCGCACTTCTGACAACTCCGCGCGGAAAATCTCCATCGACTCACCACACTCGCGACACTCACCTGCACCACCCATACCTCCCGTCTGCCACCACCAGCCAGCCAACCTGCAGACCGACGGCCAGACGATGAATGCCATATCACAATATACAACACTCGCTAACACTCAGCATTAAAGCAATCGCGTCGCTGGACCTCGCGATACCCTCTCCCGCCACCGCTATCCCACTTCAATCGATAATCGCAACCACATGCCAATGAACAGAAACATCTAAGTCGACAGTCATGCCTCCTCCACGTTCGCGCCAACGCCTCGGAGGACTGAACCGGCCGCGTCGTCCTCCACCACGCAAGCAGGATCACGCCGTCAAAGTCTGCCCGGCTCCCAACTGTGGCAGCACCGAATTCACCGAAGACGACGGCCTTACCATTTGTAAACATTGTTATACTCAAATCAACGAATCCAACATCGTTGCCGAAGTCACCTTTGAGGAACAGACCGGAGGTCGTGCTACCGTTCAGGGTGGAACCGTCAACGACAACTCGCGTCACGCCAGGACCCTCGGAGCTGGAGCATATCGCAAAGTCGGAGGCGGCGAGAGGAACACTCTTGCTGACATTCAAAACGCTGGTCGTCGTGCTTTGGAACAGCTGTGTCCGAAGCTGGGCATTACCGACAATGTCTCCGTCCAGGCAAATCAGATCTGGACTCTGGCAGCCAACATCAACTTCTCCGCTGGACGAAAGACAGATGAGGTTGTCGCTGCTTGCCTCTACGCTGCCTGCCGTCGTCAAACCAATAATCAGATCCTCTTGATGGACATCGCCGAGCTGGTACACATCAACGTCTTTCGACTGGGTGAAGTGTACAAAGACATGTGCAAGGAGCTCTACATCAACAACGAGAACATCGGTCATCAACATCTGGTCGAGTTGGAGCCTCTCATCCACAAGTACTGCGAGAAGTTGCAATTCGCCGAGAAGACGAAGCAAGTCGCGGAAGATGCCCTCAAGATCATCAAACGCATGAATCGAGATTGGATCGTTTCTGGTCGCCATCCTGCTGGACTGTGTGGAGCTTGCATTATCCTCGCAGCACGCATGAACAACTTCCAGCGCAGTGTGCGAGAAGTTGTGTATGTGTCGAAAGTCGCAGACGTCACCATCGCAAAGCGTATAGAAGAGTTCCGCGTGACGAAGAGTGCGAGCCTGACAGTGCAGCTCTTCCGAGAGATTGGAAATCGAATCGTTCATCAACATGATCCGCCGTCGTTCAGCGGCGACATGCACACCCAGAGATTGATGGCGAATCGTAAGCGCAAACGTGCTGCCCATATGCTGGAATTAGAGGAGCGTGCATCACAGGCGAGGTCACAGCAGCCGATTGACATACCCGACGATGCAACCGATGCTTCGTCTCGACTATCGTCTATTGAGACCACCGGTGCAGAGGAGCAAAGCAACAAGCGTCAAAGGACGTCTGACAACATCGACCCAGCGTTGACAAAACCGAACGCACCAATGCCAACACCTCCGGACTCACAACAGCCATCTGGCAGCAGTCAACCACAACCTTCGCAGAACGAGCAATCACAATCACCAGCTCCCACTCAGCAAGACCAACCCGAAGCATCATCCTCTAGTACATCACAACCATTCGCTGCTCCAGCCAGACCGGCTCCACCTCATCGCGTCGATGCCGATGGTTTCGTCATACCCGACATCCCCGTTCAACGCGACCCTACTCCTCTCCCCGTGGACAAGTCCGCCACCATCAAACGTGGACGAAAACCCAAAGCCGCAGTCGTAGCTCCGACACCGATCGAGATCTCCCAAGAAGAACTCGCAGAAGAAGACTACCTCGAAAAACAGATCGAAGCGGCTCTCGAAAATGACCAAGTCCAAGACAATACCTCCGACGTAGCCAAAGCCAAAGCCGAAGAGAAAATCCTCCTCGAACAACGCCGCGCCCAAGCCTCCGCCGAAATTCAACAAAAACTCGACGCGGAACGAACCAAATCCCGCCGCGTAGAACTCGGCATCGACGTCTTCGGCGAGCCAACCGAGTGGCAACCAGGCGAAGTCCTCACCGCCGAACAACTCGAGAAAGAATTCGAAAACGACCCGGAAGTCGAAAATTGCATGCTCTCCGAAGCAGAGACGAAGATCAAAGAACAAATCTGGGTCGCGCACAATGAAGACTGGCTGAGGAAACAAGCCGAACGCGATTTAATGGCAAAAGTCAACCCTCCTTCCGCCAAAGGTCGCGCGTCAAAACTCAAAAAGAACGGCAAGCCGAAGAGGAAACACAGTCGTATGGGAGATGGCAGTGTGCTCACGGAAGGCGACACGCCGATCGAGACGCCCGAGGACGCTGCCAGGGCGATGTTGGAGAAGCGCGCGCCGATGAAGTCGCAGCACGTGGATTTCAGCGCGTTGCAGAGGATATATGGTCGGGAGGGGAGTGTGGCTTCGAGTAGTGGCGTGGAGACGAGCGCGGATGCTACGCGGGCGGGGACGCCTGCGGATGCTACGAGGCAGAGCGCCACGCCCGCTCCAGAGAGCGAGATTGATGCCAGTTCGCCGCCGCCGGGAAGCGAGGATGGGGAGGACGAAGTGGAGGAGGACACACGGGCGGGAGCTGCGAGGAGACGGCCTTCGGTTGTGGAAGAAGAAGAAGAGCCGGCGACGAATTTTGCAGGCGCGGATTGGCCGACTGCGAACGATGAAGAGGAGGTGGTGGAGGAGGAAGAGGAAGAGGAACTTGAGATGGATGAGTTTGGCGTGATCGGTGGGTTTGACGATCTCGGTGACGATGAGGGTGAAGAGTATGAGTAAGGGGGACAGGGAGAGAGTGAGAGGTTGGAAGACGAAAACTCGGGCCATTGCAGTAGACGCTTGAGCCTGCTTACTGGAGATCCCAACAGATGGATGAACTTGATATGCCCAAAAGCTGAATCAATGGTATCAACAGCACAGGAATAGTACCACTTAGGACGAACAACTAGAGCTATCCGAATTATTCATACTCACAGCCAAAATTCGAGTCATTCCGTGATCGACAACGCAAAAGGGTAACACGAGAGCTTCAAGACGATCATGAGCGAAAACCGATGAAAGCCGCTGCCACCATGCCATGTTCTCGATCGAGGAATGGGAGTAGCAAGGCTATGAAAAGTTCTCCAAGACGTAGTTCCCTCCCCCACGCACGAGTTTGCAACTAGATTTTGTACAAGTCATCGAAACTACGAAACCATGACAGCTCTTGAAACTCCCCACGTGTTTCCATGCGTTTCACATACACTCTCCGAGTCTCCGTCTCATTCTTTCGCGAACTCCTCACACATCCTCCGTAAACATACTCCTCCTCTCCGTCGGACTATCATCCACACTCTCCGCACCCTTCTTATGCTGCATCGCGTTCACTTTGCCCTTCTGCCCTCCTCCTCTATACTCCGTATCCTGCTCCGTATGCGGCCGAGGACTCACGCCCCTCAAACTCTCCGTCGCCGCATCGTCTCCGAACGGATTCTTCGCCCTGCCCGTCTCGACTTCATACCGTTCATCCACCTCCCTCTGCCGATCCCGACTCCGACCCCTTCCTCCCACACCCACGCCCGGCTCCGCATACCCCGCTGAACCTCCATATCCACTCCCGCCATACGGACCCGCCGCGCCAGAGTGTCCCAACTCAACGTCTTCTCCCTCGTAATATCCGCCTCCAATCTCATTCTCCACCCGACTATCCCACGCTTCATCCGGATCGAGGGGTCCGAAACCTCGTCTCCCTCCTCCTCCACCTCGTGCGCCGCCGGAAGGGTAGGAAGTCGTGCTTTCGTAAGCGCCGCCGGCTGTCCGTTGATTGCGGAACGAGGCGATTTTCGAGGTGAGCCAGGTGAGAGGGTTGTGGGGTGCGGGAGAGGGCGCGGCGTAGTCGGGGGAAGAGGAGGAGCGGTTGGCGAAGGGGTTCCAGAGGGGTGGAGGTGGGAGGCCGAGGCGGTTGGCGCGGAGGCGGGTGTAGCTGTTGGATTGGAGTTGTCAGAAAATTGTACTTGAATGGAAGGAGGATGAGGATGAGCTCACATTGTGAAGCCGCCGAAGCCTAGGAGGAGAGAGAAGATGACGATGATGGCGATGACGCCGCCAGCGTTCATGGTGAAGATATCGTGCCTCGCGAGGAGGGCTCGATGGTTATGGTGAAGTGATGTGTAGGTTATGCGCAATGGCTATCGTGATGCTGCCGACGCCGCCAACGGCATTCAACGGGTTGATTCTGGAGCAATTCGGGGTTCACTCCACGTAGATGGACGTCTTCGGTATTGCGTTCGTGTCGATGTCTGAGGAGTACGATATGGAACGGCTCAATGTCAATTATTCGATAAGGCGCGTGTTACGTTTGTTGTTGGATGAATTACTGGCAAGGCTGCCATGATGTTGGTGCAGGACGAGAACCAAGAAATCGGGGCTGAAAGTCGACGTAACTCGACCCTGAGATGAGAGCTGCTGGAGACCAACGCCAGATGCTGCGCTTCTTGGCACTGGAGAAACGGGCCGTGACGGAAGAACATGCGGAGCGGGGCTATTTTTGGACATACCAGAAGCATTATCACCTTGTTACAACAGCATCGCCTCGAGGCCAGCATCACCTGTACAATCCATTTTCATTGCCATTCTGACCCATTCGTACGCAGCGCAGGAGGTTTGCCCTAAAAGACCCAAGCAAAATCAAACGGCCGCTCCAGTTCTGTCCATTACTCCTCGTTCTTTCTTAGAGGTTCCACACTGTACAGCGCCGCAAGTAGGAAGATGGAGGAACAAGCATGAGCGAGCGCGAGAGCTTTTCGTGGTGCTCGCAGCAGCAGTCGGAGCTCACCAATAAACAGCGCAAAAGCAAAATTATCAGAGCAGTCTCACCTCAGGTCCGTTCGATCGAATCGTCCGAGCAAAGTTTCCACCATCTCGCCATCGCTCCAGCAACTCACTTTAGCAGCAAATTCTGTCGTGGGTGATCGACGAGGAGCCAAGAGGACAACGGTCGCTCAAAATATTCGATTCGGTCCAGGCGTTCTGAAGAGTTCACATTTAGTATACATCGCGCTCACTCCGATTCGGTGAATGTAATCACCAGTAAGGTCCACGCGGCGGCGGCGCATCGTAACCGCGGTCGTAGCCCCTGCCACCTTCTCTCGGAGGAGAGCGAGGACGACCTCCGTACGGCTCACGTCCACCGTGTCCGTTGGCGTATGGCTCAGCGTCGTACCCTCCACGACGTGGTGGAGGTGGGCCGCCGTAGCGATCATCAGCCGGGTAGCCGCCACGAGCTGGTGGGTAGTCGTCGACTGGCGGGCGACCACCACGTGGTGGTGGTGGTCCATAGCGATCGTCGCGGTCATCGTAGTAGCCGCCACGCGGTGGTGGAGTGCGGCGGCGGTAGTCGTCGCGACGAGGGCTGTAGCCGCGAGGTGGGCCGCGACGGTCGTAGTAGTCGTCGCCTGGTGGTCCGCCGTATCCTCCGCGACCACCACCACGGTAGCCGGGAGAGCGGGAACGGTAGCGCTCGCGTGGGCGAGGGATCTCGGATTGAGGCTTTCGAGTTCTGTCAGTCAAGTCCGTGTAGAAGGACATTGGCTGCTCGTAAAACAGCGGGGGACCTACATCAGAGATGCAGCGCACTGTAGCGCCCTTGAACTCGTTGTTATCGAGCTTCTCGACGGCAGCTGCCAAGTCGGCCGCAGTCTCGTACTCTACAAAGGAACTGCGTCTGTTAGCATTCGAAGATCCCGTCAATGAGCGTGAATGCGTACCCCTTTCCAGTTCCGGAGGAATCGCGCTCACGGCCGACTTCGCTGTAGACGACATCCAAGCCAGACTGTCGGGCAAAATCCTTGAGATCCTATGAGTGTGTAAGTCGAGGCCGTCCAGGCAAGGATGGTAGGTGCGCAGGTGAGCAGGTGAGTAAGCTGGAGTCGCGTTGAGAAGGACGAAGGATACACAAGCGAGCCAGAGAGGCCGGAACAGATGGAATGTCCAAGAAGCAAAGTGCGCAAATTCCAACAAGCGTCAAGTCCAGCAAGTCAATGTGAAGGGAGGGGTGTTGCTAACCTGCCAGCTGGTCTCGAATGGGAGGCCGGTAATGGTCATCCGGTGAACGGTACGACGAGGACGGGGGGCCTGTCGTGGCTGTTGCTCGAAGCCATCCCTCGGACGGTTGCTGCCGCGTGCGAATTGGACAACGAGGCGTTCACCCATGAACTCGGATCCATCTAGCCATCGATGTATGTCAGTAGTTGAAAGCATGGTGCGAGGGTTGTAGCAGCCCAACAGGCGCGCTGGCTAGGGTTGAAGGTAAAGATGAGGTCAACGTACGGAAGGCTAAAGGAAGAAAGCGTTAGCAGGAGTGCATGGTATCAGGATGCGGGTGGACACATACCTGGAACGACATCACGTGCGTCCATGGCATCCTTGTACTCGATGAAGCCAAAGCCATTCATGAGCTTGATCTCGGTGATTTCGCCGGTGCCATGGGTGTTGAAGTGGTTCTCAACGTCGGCCTTGGTAGCTGCAGCACGGTTCCGGGTCAGCGATGTCCAGGGAGAGCGGTGGCGGATTGCGAAAGCGCGCCAGCTCCAGCTCCAGATCCACAGCAGTGAACGAGAAGGGCGAGACAGGAACAGGGCGGTGGATCAACAGCGCATAGCAGGAGGAGTGGGCAGAATCACGGATCACAGACGGCAACCAGCAGCTGCAGCGACGGGCCAGTGTGGTCCCCTCCAAGCGCGTGAGGCGCATCCTGTGTTATCCGACCAGCGACCGCGAGAGATGGAGCATACCGTTTCTTGGCAAGTTGCCCAGGTAGAGCCTGGTGTTGCTGACTTCGGCCATGGCGGAAGAGAGCGGTGTGTGTGTTGTGGAGGTATGGAGGGTGGAGGAAAAGCGCGATGGGCTGCCTCGTCTTTTTCGAGTGGGGATCCTCGATGGACACGGTATGCACAGACTCCGGCGGGAGGAACAAGTGAGGCGCGGGCGCGACGGGGTTGCAGGGAGGAGTCGATGCGCTTTTCGGTGGATGCGCGACGACGATGAAATGTCAAAGTCGAAGTTGGTTGAGGGATGGGATGGTCGAGATGAAAGAAATGGAGCGGAAAGTCGAGTTGACGCAAGATCCCGCCAAGGTGGAAGAGAGTTCCCTCCAGGATCACCCGGCCAATTAGGATGAGTAAGAATCGATGACCTTCGAAACCATGTACCTCGGATCGCCAGTACTGCATGTGCTGCTCTGTCTGTGTTGCTTTTTGACGAGCAGAGCCTCACTTCTTCTCACTCCTCCACTGGATCACAGCACACATTGCCATGGTCATGGCGATTCCTAGCATCATTTCGGCCAGTGCCACTCGTCGCCTTACTATTCTACCGGAAACAACAACGCGGACCATCACATTCACAGCTTCGTCACGATCTCGGTTCGCCGCCACACGAGCTCCGATCACCACACTCTCACAAACTACCGTGAGATGTTACCGACCCGCGCCCATTACTGCCGGACAACGACGATCTATCTCGACATCACCTCGAAGACGATTCGCGACGGTAGAAGACCATCTCGACCCAAAGTTGCAAGAGCGAGAAGCCGATGAGGTCGATATTGTTATTGTGGGTGGCGGCCCAGCTGGTCTCAGTGCCGCCATAAAGTTGAAGCAATTGGCGAACGAAGCCGGCAATGAGGACTTCCGGGTATTGCTGTTGGAGAAGGCGGGAGAGATCGGTGACCACATCGTCTCGGGAAATGTACTGGAACCATCTGCTCTGGACGAGCTACTTCCCAATTGGAGATCAGAGGACAATGCCGATCGATTCGAGAACATCACGGCTGTCACCAAGGATAAAATGCGCTTTCTCACAAAGTCTGGCTCTATACCACTGCCTGCTCCACCGCAAATGAACAATCATGGCAACTTCATCCTCAGTCTGAACGAGCTGACCAAGTGGCTGGGAGAACGAGCGGAGGAAGTTGGTGTAGAAATATACCCTGGTTTCGCTGCTTCAGAGGTCCTGTATACGCACGAAGGTGCGGTAAAAGGTGTCGCCACCAACGACCTGGGAATTGCTCGAGATGGCAGCGCAAAGGACTCTTTCGAACGCGGCATGGAGTTCCACGCACGATGCACGCTCCTGGCGGAAGGCTGTCACGGTAGCCTGACGAAGCAGGTGATCAAGAAGTATGATCTCCGTCGCGACAGTGCTCCTCAGACATATGGTCTCGGCATCAAAGAAGTCTGGGAGATTGACCCGGCCAAATTCCAAAAAGGTCTTGTTGCACACTCCATGGGCTACCCTCTCCCATCGGACACCTACGGCGGTGGCTGGATGTACCACTTCGGCGAGAACATGGTCTCCATCGGTCTCGTTGTTGGACTCGACTACCCCAACCCATGGCTGGCTCCATACGGCGAATTTCAAAAGATGAAGATGCATCCATTTTACAAAGAATTCCTTGAGGGCGGGAAATGCGTCACCTACGCAGCCCGTACTCTCAACGAGGGCGGCTTCCAGTCCATCCCCAAATGTGCCTTCCCCGGTGGCGCTCTCATTGGAGACACAGCTGGTTTCCTAAACGTACCCAAGATCAAAGGCACCCACACAGCCATGCGATCGGGTATGCTCGCTGCTGAAGCAGCTTATTCCGCTCTCGCCGATAGCACCGACAAGACTGGCGATATCTTCCTCTTCGACTATGAAGACAAACTCCGCAAGTCCTCCATTTGGAAAGAGCTGAAAGAAGTGCGCAACATGCGACCGTCCTTCCACACTGCTCTCGGCCTGTATGGAGGTATCCTCTACTCCGGACTGGAAGCATACCTTTTCCGTGGCAAAATGCCCTGGACCCTCAAACACGGCAAGCAGGATCACCTCGCTACGAAGACCGCCGATCAGTGCAAGAAGATCGAGTACCCCAAGCCAGATGGCAAACTCTCCTTTGACATCTTGACATCCGTCTCTCGCACGGGTACGAACCATGAGGAAGACCAGCCCTGCCACTTGCAAGTCAAGGACTGGGACAAGCACACCGAAGAGACGTATCCCAAGTACCAGGGCGTGGAGAACCGATTTTGTCCAGCTGGCGTGTACGAGTATGTCGAGGACGAGAGCAAGGATTTGGGTGTGAGGTTCCAAATCAATGCTCAGAATTGTGTGCACTGCAAGACGTGTGACATCAAAGTCCCGCATCAGGATATCAACTGGCAGACGCCGCAGGGTGGAGAGGGGCCGAAGTATGCCGGAACGTGAGGAGGGTTGGAGAAAGAAACATGGATTGCATGAAACTTTGGACGACGGGACGGAGAAGCAAAGACGCATCCCTCGGGCAGGGAATGCGCATGATCGAAGCGATTGCATGTGGGTTGGCAGACTCGTAGCGGAAGGAACGTACGCACAGATTTGAAGGCTCGTGCATGTGGAGAGAGAAAGAGCTACTACTGCACATATTGCATTGACGAAGTGCACGACGCAACTATTGTCATCCAATTTGTTTGGGTTTGATGTCGTTGTCTTTTGATGACCATGGACTTTCGGTCATTACTGCACAGCCCATTATCTACATCGATCGAGCATTCCATTGACATGCTTCGGGATAATATACATTCTGGAATGGCAAGAACTACTTCCAAGCCATGCAGCATGCCCTGCTATCTCATCTACACAACGATCTGGCATGATTTACAATTGCACTTGCACGGCTATCTTACATGTCTTGCTGACCTAAGTAGGCGAGCCAATTTATCCATACGACTTGTTTCCATGTCTGCTAAGATACCCGCACAACCCTAACCCTAACTTTTCTTCTGCCTAGTACCTTAGCATGTTTGCTAATTTACCTACACGACCTCTCAGCATGTCTGCTAACTTGCCTGGAGGGTGATCTTGCCTGTCTGATAACTGACCTGTACGCCTATCTCGCATGTCTGCTATTTTGCCCGCACAGCTCCTTCATTGCGGCCAAAAAGATCGAAGATCGCACTGAGCTTGTCCAGATCTCTCCTCTCATCTACACCACCCCCATCTTTCATCCTCCCGGCACACGGCACCACAAATACCACTCCACGTGTCAAACTCTCCACAAAAATCACAGATCTCGCGAAGCGATACCACAAGGCTGAGCAACAAACCAACCATCGCACGATTGCCATCTCATCTCGAGACGCCGCAACTTCAAGCGAACGCCATTGAGCACTCCTTCCTGTCGACCGGAACAACACGCGGGCGCTACTGCGATGCAATGCAAGTCTCAGCTCAGCCCTACAGGGCGTGGGAGGTCGAGGCGAGACGAGGTGGGCTGATGGAATGAAAGCTGGCCGGTCGATGAATCGTTGTGGGATCCTACCATTGCTTGTATCACTTCAAGATCTGGCGAGCATGATGGCGCCATGATCTGCTCAGCCCTATGCTGGGCGAGACATGGTGGAGTGGGATGAGTGGTAAGCTAGAGAATGTGCTGGGGATGGTTAAGGAGGTGTTCACGGGCAACATGGTAACATGGTTGCGATGTGAGCTGACTTGAGACTGCAATATCGCTGCGTGCTGATACGTGCTCCGGCGACAGGCTCAGCAAGAGGAGAGATTCGTGGAATTTCCAAGTGACCATGCTGCTGGTGTGCAGAATATGGAAGCCGCTGCCTGGATCGACAAGGAGACATGTATTGTCATTCAGGAGAGCCTGGTTCTGGTGATGAGTCCGGCATCGACGCAGCACTGCTCTTGCAGTATGAGCCCGTTGTACCTGCTCATGCGACGCACACCAGCGCCAATCTCGACGAGATCGAACGATCGAATGAACAAGAGCGCTCGGAGCACGACAAGGCGTAGCTGACTGCCAGCACTGACCAGATCCACAATCTTCAGGATCCAACAGGAACGACACGCTCCTCCGGCAGCCATGCAAGGCAATACACGTTGATCAGAGCTCATCGCGCGCCCCGATGCCACGTGCATGGCTGGCGCTAGAAGAATCGAGCACATGAGTGCCAAGGATAGGGCTTATTTCGCAGAGCCTCAAAGTACCACTTGTGCTCGACCACTAATGGGCTGTGAATCGGAGCGCCCGGCCACGCGGCAGCAGGTCAGCCCACTCTACGAGTAGCGCAATTTCTCGAAGCGCGCGACGACGAGCCTACTTTTGGCGAGCTCAGCCAGCCACAATGAAGTTTATTGACAGCTCACTCACTTCAGACTTCTGCGCTAGTGAATACGCTAAACCTTGACAGGATGCTGGACGGACTTCTAGCGCGGTTTTCTGGCTTCTGCCTATGTGCTTCCGCTCAGACTGCACCATCCAAGCTAACCGAGCGATACCTGTACGGTGAAACATTTGGGGAGATGTGCATTAGCATCGTTGCTCTTAAGGTCTTGTCGGCAATATGTCTCTACGCTGTCGTAGGACATGGACCGCACGAGGTGGTCCTGATTGGTTTGGTTTGGGGGTAGTGCGAAGTTGCTGCTTCAGCCTTATCGACTGCTCATGCTTTTTATCTCCCGTCCTGCAAGCCATCGCAACGGCGAGCTGAGACTCAGGCAGCCACAGTCTGATCTTGCTGGCACCACCAAAGTTGGGTGGAGGCTTGAACCTGGTCCAACGCAAGCCACCATCGCGGAGACACCGAACGCTATGACTTGAATATGGGGTAAGGGAGTCGCTATGGCAGGACCGTGGGATTATATAAGGTGGAAGATTTCCCACCGAGAAAGGAACATCAGCACAACATCAACTCCACACAATCACAGCTTCTACAACATCAAACGACTCCACTCAACTCCTCAACCAACTCTTCAATCGAGCACCACCACTCCAATTACGCAATAACCACCACCCTCACTCCAACAAATCAACAACAACCACCTCAACACAATGGCCGCCATCACCGTGACCATCCCCACTGCCCACCCAGCCTACAAGGCCGCAACAACCATCAAGCCAATCCTCGCCACCCGCGTCAAAGAAGTCACCGACATCATCTCCAAGACCCAAAACGCCCGCCTGCAGGCTTTCCTCGCCCGCCCAGCGTCCGTCACAGAGATCCACCTCGACAACGACGCCAGCTCCATCGCCTCATATCGCAACTCTTCCAACGCCGCCGTCAACGCACCGGAAGTCGCACCAGCACCAGTCGTCAACCCCATCGAGGCTGAGCCGCAACGAGTTGCCATGGCATTCCAGAATGCCACTCCCACTCAGAGCTTGAAGTCGAACAGCTCCTCCACGAGGTCAAGGATGAGTATGGGCTGGAAGCAGTACAAGTCGGATGTGAGGGCTACCTTCAGAGCGATGGCTCCTTACCACGCCTTTTGAATGGAGGATCTGGAATTGGGGTTTCCTTTGTTAGCTAGAGCGGTGACTCGGCGGGAGGGCTTCCTGATTTTCAGCATTTGAACCAGCATTCGCGAAGAGATTTACATTAGAGCTTGAGTAGCCTGTCATATTGAAAGTTCATCATTCGATAAACATCACTCTCCTCTCCTTCCACTTCAAGGACGTTCGTTCTCCTGCTCAAAGTGCACACGATAGACCACTCGTAGGTAATCTGTGCGGAGCATTTCGAGCAGGATCTCGAAGGCATTATTACTTCTGCTGAGCGGAGTTACGCGCCAATCATGAAGTCGTTATTGGTGTGAACAGCGGTACTCGTCCTCGCTCGACCGTGTCTCTTCATCCATACCGTAATTGCGCATGATAGGCGCATCCTGGCTTATCGGCCGTTGTCCTCGAATTACGCCCGCTGTGCTGTCGATGCAGTTCGAAGCGCCCAAATCACACCATCTGCGCTGTGTTCCATCTCAAACTCGGCCCATCCTACCATTCCGCCTCTCAACGTTCAGCACCTTCCTTGTCCTGTGCATTTGCGCCATTCTCCACCTCACGTAGAGTCTCAACGCATCCTTACACACCACGAACAGACAGCCACCCACAAGACTCCTCGCCCATCTCGCCTGAAAGAAACCACCCTTCTTCGGCACGTACGATCCATTCGACGACAGCCACGACATTGCAGTCGACGGCGCTGTCCAGGAGGTGGGAAGCACAAGCTTCAGGAATTCTCCGGCGAGACCAGCAACAGTAGGAAACATCAACGCGCCGACGAAGTGACCTGCGATGGCGGTGCCGGTCGTGGCAAGGCGGCGTTCGGCGGGCTGTTCAGGCTGTTGCGCTGGTTGGGGATCGGCAGCCCGTTGTTGTTGACGACCCTGCGGATCCAGATCTTGCTCCGCTTCGGCGAGCTGGCCTGCCAGGCGCTCTGTATCTGTCTGTATCCGTCCATCGCGTATGACAGGAGCTGGTGCGGCGGCTTCGTCATTGTTCCGATTCGGTGGCCGCGCGTCATTCGGCTGTCCAGCGGCGATTTCTTCGATTGCTACCTCCCAGTCGCCAAAGATCCCCCCATCGACTCGAATTTCATCGACGTGCACTTCGACAACGTTGTCGTCTGCACCCCCTTGCGGAGCGGCATTTCCGTCTGCAGCATTCCCTCCCGCTGCTTCGTCGTAGTTTTGCCCTGCTCGTGGTCGAACCTCTTTCAACCATCGCTTCTCATTATCTGCCCAGAATTTTCGATAGTAAGCGTTGTACGCCGCTCTGGCGTATGGTAACAAGGCGAATGCGAAGCTGGCAGAGGGTGGCCATTGTGTGAGGTCGACGGTGTCGTGATGCGCATAGTTCTGTGTCACGAAGAAGAAGATCGGGAGCACTGGCAGTATGCTGTCTGCGAAGGACATTCGCGAAAGAATGAGAACGGGACCGATTAGCGGCAGCCCCAGGTACAGTCTCCAATGCTGAAGCCGGTCGAGGAACAGATCCACCATTACCCTCGAAGCGTCCCGCGGTGAGTTGACATATACCTCGACTGGTGCTCGTATCGTGTTGTACAAGATTGGTCGTAGTATTCGGTGTCCGTCCTCTGCTCCGAAGACCGCGTAGATGGAATGTATGCCCCACGCCGTGCTCATGTAGTGCAGTCCTCCACTCAGCATTGCAAGCACCGTCGGTGTCACCACTTTGGACTTCATACGGTCCACCGCCCGCGACACATCTACAATGAGGTCCGTAGAACGTGAGAGCTTGATCTCCGCTTTGCACTGCGGGCATTTGGGCGTAGTATATTCACCCCGACGATTTTGCTGACCCGGAGCTTCCAAGTCGGCGATCCAGTCCAGAAGGCATTCTTCGTGCGCGACGAGGGCGCACGGGCATGGATCTCGCCATGGCGACGTGGTGGGTGTGTCTTCTGACTGATCGCTAAAGCATATCCAGCATCTCTTCTCGTCTTCCTCCTCCTGCTCTTGCGGTGCCTGTTGTGAGCCCAGTTCTGATTCTTGCTCTAATTGGGTATCTTCGTCATATGGCTTGTGAACGAAGATCGTTTGCGAGTCCTCAGATCGTTCTCGGACAGGTGATGAAGATGCCTGTGACTGTGATGACCCCGCGGCCTGTGAAGATGCTGTTGCTGGGGACTGTGATGGCTGCTCGGAAGATGCTGAACGGCGTGACTGCGACGGCTGTCGAGCAGGAAGAGAGGCCATATCAGGGAGGTTGTTGGAAGATGTTGTTGTTGAGAAGGTTGTCCGTCTCTGTTTGTACCGCGGTCGACCAACGCCGTCGGTCGAGCTCCACGCGAACGTCGTCACAAGCGTTCCGAGAAATCGCGTTTCCAAACGTCATTGTTCGAGGCACCATTCACTTCACAAAGCACTCTCGTCTGAAGTTCAGTCGCATTTCTTCACACATGACTCTCGACCGCACACATTTGCGTCGGTGCAGTCCGAATCGCGCATGTCGCTTTCGCACATGATCACCGTTCCGCTCGATCACCACCACCACCACCACCGCCGTCCTTGACATTCCCTCACGGCCCCATCCGCCCAGCATGGCACCTCCAACTCTACACCTCGAAGATCAGCAGCCGAAGATGGAGGAAAGTAATGAGGACATCAAGAAGGAGGACGACGAGTCGAAATCCACAATCGTCCCCGAATTCCAACGACTCGAGAGTGGCAACCAGGCTGTAGCCGATCTCAACGACTCCGAAATCGAAGGCGACGAAGCCGCACAATTGGCCGCCCTTGCTACAGGAGTGCGCGATCAGGATGATCTTGAGCGAGATATTGGGCGTCAGGCGGATCAAATGCTCACGGAGCAGGCAGACGAGAGAGACAAGAAACGCTTGGAGAAGACACAGAAGGAGAAAGATCGTCTGCTATCAGCAATACGGATGTTGGAGAGGAAGCTGGCTGAGTTTGGCAACTCAACTACCAAGAACAGGTATCGGAAGGAAATTGAGCACAATCGCGCATTGATCAAGCCTCTCGATACGGACCTGGAGCAGATTCAAAAGCGCATGGACGATCGCCACCGAGCAGGAGATGAGCAGGGTGGTGAAACGGTCGCTGAGGATGCGAGCAATAAGCGTATGGCGGGAGAGAGTCAACGAGAGTTTCTCATTCGCACAGGAAAGATTACGCCATTCTCCAAGGTTGGCATGCACTTGCTCAAGCAGTCCTCAAGTTTGGGTGATGTGCTGCTCGATGCGGAGGAAGGTAACGATGAGGAGGACGAGGAAATGGAAACGGCGGCTCAGGAGGAAGCGAATGGAGCAGGTCCAATTTCGCACAGGAACTTGCTCATGCCGGGATTCGACCAGGCGGATACCAGCAGGGGAACCAGCACGGCTGGCGACACAGACGCAGACGCAGCACTGGCTAGGAAGCTGCAAGATGAGGAGTTTGCATCGGAGAGACCGGCGAAGCGGAGACGTCTACAGACAAGACGACGAGCGGCATCGGAAGAGGCGAGCACAGCCGCAGATGACTCGGATGCTGCATTTGTTCCAGGAGCGGCAGAGGGGGGAGATGCTGATCCGATTGGGATATCTGGTGATGAGGAAGATGACGACGCGATGCCAACTACGGCTGCTCAGCGCAAAGGGCGAGGCAAGAAGCGGACACCGAAGCGAAGCGCAGAGGAAGAGCAAGAAGACCTCGCAGGGATTGACGATGGCGATGAAGGTGTCTACCAAGCAAGATTGAAAAGCTGGGTACAAAGGAGACGTGCTGCCAGACTTCGGCAAAAAGGGTCGGGTCCTGCTGCAGAAAACGATGAGGAAGACGTCGATGTGGCATCCATCTCGGACGACATACAAGGAGGACAGCCAGAGTGGCAGATGCCTCATCCGAGCAGACCTGATGCTGGGTTCGATGGTGGATTCCGAATACCTGGAGACATATATCCGTCACTATTCGACTATCAGAAGACTGGAGTCCAATGGCTGTGGGAATTGTTTTCTCAGCAGGTAGGCGGCATCATCGGTGACGAGATGGGTCTAGGCAAGACAATCCAGATCATCTCGTTCTTGGCTGGACTACATTATTCGAACAAGCTCACCAAGCCAATTATTGTGGTCTGTCCTGCGACGGTGATGAAGCAGTGGGTGAATGAGTTTCATCGCTGGTGGCCTCCGTTGAGAGTGTCCATCCTACACACTTCTGGTAGCGGCATGCTTGACCTCCGTCGGGAAACGAGCTTTGAAGATGAGCTTGAAGAAGACAACTTCCAGCGCAAGGCCACTCGCAGCAAAGGCTACAACTCTGCCAAGCGGATTTTGAGTCGGGTCGTTCGCGATGGGCACGTTCTGGTGACGACATATTCTGGGCTGCAGACGTATGCGGAGCTTCTCATTCCGACAGACTGGGAGTATGCAGTTCTGGACGAGGGCCACAAGATCCGCAATCCCAATACTTCCATCACAATCTTCTGTAAGGAGTTACGCACACACAATCGGGTCATCCTCTCTGGCACGCCAATGCAGAATAATCTGACGGAGTTGTGGTCGCTGTTCGACTTCGTCTTCCCGATGCGTCTGGGCACTTTGGTGAACTTCAAGAGCCAATTCGAGGTGCCTATCAAGCAGGGCGGCTATGCCAATGCGTCAAATCTCCAAGTTGAGACGGCGATGAAGTGTGCAGAGACGTTGAAGGACACGATCTCACCTTACCTTCTCCAACGATTCAAGGTCGACGTTGCGGCCGATCTGCCCAAGAAGAGCGAGCGTGTGCTCTTCTGCAAGCTGACAAAGCTCCAGCGCGACGCCTACGAGTGGTTCCTCCGCTCAGACGACATGTCATCGATCATGAATGGCAAACGACAGGCACTCTACGGCGTCGACATTCTCCGCAAGATCTGCAACCATCCAGATCTGGTCGAGCACAAAACGTTGTCGAAGAAGACCAGCTATGCATATGGCACCGGCAGCAAATCTGGGAAGATGCAAGTTGTCAAGGCTCTGCTCGAGATCTGGAAACGTAACGGTCACAAAACGTTGCTATTCGCGCAACATCGTATCATGTTGGATATCCTCGAGATTTTCATCCAAGGCATGAAGGGCTTCAACTATCGTCGGATGGATGGCAATACCTCCATCAAAGATAGGCAAGATCTTGTTGACGAATTCAACAAGGATCCAAACTTGCACGTCTTCCTTCTCACTACCAAAGTCGGTGGACTGGGAGTCAACTTGACCGGCGCGGATCGTGTCATCATCTACGATCCGGACTGGAACCCTTCAACCGATGTGCAAGCCCGCGAGCGAGCCTGGCGCCTAGGTCAGAAGCGCGAGGTCGAGATCTACCGTCTCATGACAGCAGGCACCATCGAGGAGAAGATCTACCATCGTCAGATTTTCAAGCAATTCCTGACCAACAAGATTCTCCGTGACCCAAAACAGCGACAGACGTTCCATCTCAAGGACCTTCACGACCTCTTCACCCTCGGTGATGCTAGCGACGGCCCGACCGAGACCGGCAGCATCTTCAAGGGTACAGAAGTCCAGCTCTCCGGCCCCAAAGCCAGCACAAACAATCTCCCTACTCCTCCCGAAGACGCCGAAAAGGCCCAAGACCGCGCGGCAGTAAACGACATCTTCGGCATCTCTCGCCAAGAAGACTGGCAAGGCGAGGAAGAAGACACCGCCGAGACCACCAACCCAGACGGCTCCACCTCCACCAACCGCGACGACCGCGTCCTCTCCTCCATCTTCGCCCGCACAGGCGTGCAATCCGCCCAAGACCACGATGCCATCATCAACGGCGCACGAGCCCCACTCCGCGCAGACCCCGTCATGATCGAGCGCGAAGCGAAACGCGTGGCATCTCAAGCCGCGAAGGAACTGCAGCGTGCTGGGGAGATTGCGCGCTCTTTACCGGCTGGTGTGCCGACTTGGACGGGCCAGATGGGTCGCGCGGGACGCACACCTAGCCCACCTCCCTCTGCACGAGGCGGTATGCGCGGCGGTCGTGGTGGGAGAGGTGGTATGCGTGGTGGGGGACCCAGTTCCGCATCCGTGCTCGCCAACCTGCAAGCCCGCCAACTGGGCAATACGCCCTCCTCCGCCTCCACACCCGCGTCTTCTTCTCTTCACCGCGGTGCACGCCGCGGCGGTAGAGCCGACGCCGACCAACCCAAAGGCAAAGACTTTCTCGTCTTGATCAGAGACTACCTCCTCGCGCAGGGTGGCGCGGCGTACACGCAGATGTTGATCGATCACTTCAATCGCTTTTGCGGCAGCGAGCAGCGCACGGCCGAGTTCAAGGCGATGTTGAAGACGATTGCGGAGTTGGAGAAGGGAGGGCGGGGGAGAGGGAAGTGGAGGTTAAAGGAGGAGTATCGACCTCAGAGGGCTGGGTGAGAGGTCATTGAGGTTGATTGGAGTGGTGGCGTAAGTAGATTATGAGCAGTTTGGCGAGTTGTGCGCGCTACGAACGTATGAGTTTGGCAGTATTGAGGGTCAGACCAGAAGCATTGTTCTCGATTAGAAAGGCATTAAACAGAACTTTGACGAGCGAGTACTTGAGTTCCTGCCGTCGTGCCTCCGATCAGCATGCAACCTCCAAGCCAATCGAGCCAAATTTCGGCGATTGAGATTGCGCGGAAGGTTGGTCAAAATGCGTCTCCCGGTCATCGCTTACATGTGACGAAAGGGTGGTCATGGGGAGCTTAGAGCCTGCAATCTGAGGAAGGCACAGAGGTAGTATGGGTCATGAAAAGTAAAGGTATCATTCGTTCAAGCAAAAAGGTCTGTCGGTGGATGAACAGAATAGCACAACTCGTGAGAGCAAAAATACAACCTGCATCGCATAGCATTGCAAATCCCCTCTCCCCTCTTACCGCGCGCATCCCACTGTGCAGCATAACCATACCCTCCCATCGACATGCAAACAAACCTACACCAGAGCATCCTCGCGAAGCACAGAATCGAGTCGCGCAGGCCGTCGGAGAGGACTCCTCCCCTTCAAGCGAGGGTAACATGCCTCCTACGACACCTCCCCACCCTGCGCATCGCCTTTACCCGGTGTCTCTCGCGGATACTCTCCATACGGCGAACTCCCCTGCTGCGCCGCGGCTTGCAATTGCTCCAGTCCACCTCGACTCACAGCCGAAGGATCCTCCCTCGCGACCACTGGTGCGGGAGGCGGGGGATGCGGCTGATTGGGATCCATCTCCCCACCGTCATGTTGCTGATGCTCCATCTCGTCCCGCAGCTGCTGTTCAGCGGACGGGTACGGGTCGGATTGCTGGTTTGGTGGACCGCCTTCGGTGGAGAGGTTGATGTGTGAGGGAGCGGGAGGGAATTCGGCTTGGTTCTCGAGGAGGCGGGATTGCAGGTTTAGAATGTACTCGCGGAGTTGATAGTTTTCGTTTTGGAGGGCTTTGTAGTTGTTCTCCATGGATGAGAAGTCCTTGACTTGCTCTTCGAGTTTCTTGATGTATCCTTCTTTGCGTTGACGAAAGGCGCGCTGGGGAGGTATTAGTTGTCTGCATGTGTATACTCGAGGGCCTCCAACATACCTGAGCAGCTCGATTCTGCGCAGCACGCTTGCTCGTCGACAGCTCCCTCTTGCCCTTAGCCGAGTTTGGACCCATCCCATCATCCATGCTATCGCCTGGCATTCCGTATGGCATCTGCTGGCCTGTGACATTGGGATCGAGATGGTGATGTTGCTCATGCGGACTGCCTTCGGAACGTTGATAAGGCATCTCGTGGCTCTGCGCCTGTGGGGGTCCTGGAGGAGGGTATGGTGCTGGAGCGGCGTTGGTGTTCTGGCTGGCGGCCAGAAGGTGCTCGCGTAGACTCATCTCAAGAGGTGGCTCTTGCTGTGAGGTGTTAGCCGAGTCTTTGCTCGTTCCTGAGAACGCAGTATCCGCTCACCTGAGCACGTTGCATATTCGCGCAGCAGATGCTGTCCGTAGGCGATGAAAGCGAAGCGCGTTGTGGAGTTGAACAACGCTCAGTGCTGGCCTCGATCCCGTTGTCGCAACCTCTCTCTTTCGATGCGTCGAAGCTTCCTCGCTATTCGCTCTTTCGCGCTGAACCGACTCGATTCTGCTCTCCTCTTTCGCTGTAATCCCACGCGTACGCGACACTCTCTTCAATCACTCCGAGAGTCGTCGTACCGACAACAACACTCACGACGGCGACGATACTCGATCCTGTATGCGCGATTTCCAGTCAGCATGGTGTCCCGCCTGCCTCGCGCTCTCGCTCGCCATCGTCGTCTCCATCGCGATGTGCGCCGACATAAAATGCGACAGACATACCTGATCGGTCCTGGGATCGTGCTGCTTCGAAGGTCGAGGTTCGAAAGGCTGACTAACCGATGATGACTGAGCTGGAGATTTCTGAGGAACGAGGTCGTTGTGAGAATGAGCGCGGCGAGCTGGGAAGGGAGCACCCGTTACGAGCTAGTCGGCTTTCGGCTGGTGGCTCATTGCGCTTGCCGAGGGATTCCTAATCAACGTCCCGTCGATAGCTGGACTGCGCTGTCCTGCTTTCTCGGTGTGGATCGTTCATCAAGGGAGAGCGCTCGTAGATGCGTGGTCTTTGCGAATAGCTGACTACTGTACCTACTTGAACACATGTCTATGGAGCTTGTCGCACGGGAACCCGCCCGTCGAGATCAGAAGCGGATGACAAATCGCGCGCTGTCAGCGATCGCGATGGGAGCTGGCATTGCTTCACGTCGACGGCGATACCTCGTATTCAGCTCGTCGTATCATTCATTGGCATGTGCCAATGCGAGGGCAGAGCTAGGCAAGACATGTAGGCGCTTTCGACTCTCTCAATCTTCCGCCTCCACCGAACCTTCACAAAGCTCCCTTTGCCGTGAGAAAGTCAAAGTCCGCGCCTTCCTCCGCCTGGTTGACCGTCGCTTCATACATCCCTCGATATCCACGCTGTCGCTCCACGATACGCTTCCCTCTTACCGCCTTCCCCTTGGCCTCCAGACTCTCCTTCCTTTCTTCCACTCTTTCTGCTATCTCCTTCGCCGTGAGGTCGACTTCAAGCAGCCTCTTCTCCAGACTACACCGGATCATGTCTCCATTCCCAAGGATCCCAAACGGTGAGTCGACAATCCCAGACTCCGGCGAGATGTGCAGTACGATCGTACCGCCCGCAGTTCCCGACATCCTACAACCCCAAACTCGTCAGCAAACTTCCCACCACGAACCACTTCCACACTCCATACTCACCGCCCGTCTGACAACCGCAACACATCCCCCACCCCCTTCAACTTCCTCGGAATAGGAATCACTCCCGCCTCCGGCATCCCGGGATTCCCAATCGGTCCAATACCCTTCAACACCAACACCGAGTCCTTTGTAACCTCCAACTCCTCCCCATCGATCCGCCTCGCCAAATCCATGGAATCCTCAAACACCACCGCCCGTCCTTCGAATTCGAGGAGTCGACGATCCTTTGACGCGGAAGCTTTCAACACCGCTCCGCCAGGCGCTAGATTTCCTTTTAACATGGCGAGGGCGGAAGCGGGGTACAGAGGGTCCGAAAGTGGACGGATCAAGGAGGTGGAGTAAGGGAATAGTTTGAACGGCGTGGCGTCGAGCATTTCGCCCAGGGTGGTGCCGAAGATGGTCATTGCGGAGAGGTCGAGGAGTGGACGCAAAGCGTGCAGTAGAGCGAGCATACCGCCCGCATGGTGGAAGTCGGTCATGTAATTCGCGCCGCTGGGTTTCAGATCCACGAGGAGCGGGGTCGTTCGGCCGATGTCGTCGAAGGTTTGCAAGAGTGATGGTGCCCGCGAGGGAAGGGTGGCGATTTATGATGGCGAGGAGGTGGATCACGGCGTTGGTCGAACCGCCGATGGCTTGAAGGACTGCGATGGCGTTGAGGAAGGAGGATCGCGTGAGGAGGGTTTGTGGTTTGAGATGCGAGTGGGTCGTGGTCAAGAGCACTGCTGCGGCGCCGGTCTGTTCGGCGACGCGGAGACGGGCGGAGGAGACGGCGGGGGCGGAGGCGCCGGTCAGAGGCATGAGGCCGAGGGCTGCGACTATACAGGCCATTGTGCTTGCTGGAAGGAGGTGAGATAAGGAGACCTTGGCGAGAGAAGCGGAGCAATCTCACCTGTGCCCATGACTCCACATGTGCCTGCTGTCTAGCAATGCATCGTAAGCTCCAAACCGTCTCGAGACCAGCTATCGATTCATGATGATCATACTGGAGCGAGCTCGTCATTAATCTCGGCAATGTCTTCAATGTCGAGATCTCCGGCTCGATACGCCGCCCAACTGCTTCTGCAATCGGTACCTGATTGTCTGTGAGATGTATGAATGAGGTCGTATCTGTGGTGAGACTTAAAAGCACCTATCCGTTCACCTCGAAACGATCCGGGCATCATGGGTCCCGTCAAGAGCGATATGACCTGCGGACAGATCCATCAATAGCTATTCAGCCAGAGATCGTAAAAGCCTTGCTCACTCACCGGCTTGTTTGCGCTGATACTTCCCATCCACTGCGCCGGCACAGTCTTATCGCAACCTCCGATCATCACGCCTGCTCTCCTTTCAATGTCAGCAAGCCAGTTCGCAAGGTGAACATCCATCGCAAAGACCCACACGCATCCATCGGCTGCGCCTGAATCATCTCACTCCGTATCCATCGCCATCAAATTCCTCAGATACATACTCGTCGGCTTCGCAAAACTCTCATGCAACGCAATCGTCGGGAACTCCACCGCCAGTCCTCCCGCCGCCAATTGAATCCCGCGTTTACACGCCTCGATCAATTGCGGCACATTCGCGTGACAAGGATTGAACCCCGAACCCGTGTTGATGATGCCGATCAAAGGGCGGGAGAGGGAGGAAGTCGAGTAGCCGGCGGCTTTGATGAAGACTTTGCGGAGGAAGAGGGCGAAGTGTGGGTCACCGTAGTTGGGGAGGGAGGAGCGGAGGCCGGTGTCGGGGAGGGGGGAGGTGAGGTTGTAGTCTGAGGCGTCGGGGATGGGGGAGAGGGTGGTGGTTTGGGTAGGGTTGGGGGGCGGGGAGGGCATGATGGGTGGAGGCGTGGCTGTTAGGGATGAGGTGGTAGGTTATGGAGGAGTTGGCGTGGACGTGAAGTGAAGTTGTGGAAGTGAGGTGCGATGGATCAAGCCTTTCCCAGCCCCGCTGCAGTTCGGGTGAGAGATCAAGTCGGACCTTCGATGCAGTGTTGGACGTTAGGTCAACATGAGTGCGATCAAGGTTGAGTCGACGTCGTTGCATGTATAGAGGTAAGCCGAACTTCGGATGTTGTAGAAGTCGAGCCTGAGCAAAACTCTGGTTCTGGAGAAGGTCTTCGTCCAAGACCACCTCTGCTACATGCACGACCTAGTAACGTGCCTTCAGTGCCATGGCGCACGATGTCGTGATCCTCTCCCAGCCCTTGCGTGAACGGGCAGATGGATCCTGCGCTTGCAAGGCCTTTGGCGCGTGATATGCTTAAAAACATATACCTTGCCTCGTCGCGTGCGAGCGAGGTTTATGTCGACTGCACTTCTTCACGCAGCCTCACCTTTGGAATTGTGACTGTGACTGTTGACGCAGTTGATCGAGAATCTTCGCAGGGATCTCGGGGGGTTGCCGCAAATCTGGAAAATTGAAGCCGACGAAGATTGCCCTATATGTTCATGATGATACAAAGTCCGAAGGAACAGACTGATCCCCAACCAAGGTACGTACCTGTCAAACACATCGTCTCCGAAGAACGGGGCGTCAACTCCCAGGTCTCGTCACCGTGGATGCTGTGCCTCATCACAGGTTGCAGTCGTCCGTCCTCGTTCTTCCTCTCTCCCGACGTCACTTTTTTCGGTGCTGCGCAATTTTGCCAAGGGTGATGTGAACTCGCCAGAGAGGTTAGGTTTCGTGGGGCACGAGACATGGGAGCTTTTCGGGTATTTCTGCTGGTAGTGGACCTTGTGTGGAAAGCTTTGGATAATAAATGTGTGTGGGGAAGAAAGAGAACTTTATCCGAGGGCTTTTCGTCTTTGCGTAAGGTATCTCTCGTAGAGCTCTGGCTTCGTCTGTACTTCTCTCATGCTTGATGATGAGAGAAGTCATGCTTGATGAGAGAAGCATTCGACGAGACCAATAATGACCATCTTCCATGGTCGTGGGCTTTTCGACGGACGTTTGGACGTGGAACATGCCATCAAACCCAAGGTGAGACGACTCCGAGACGACGGGAGACGAAACGTTACGTTACAGCCTAGGGCACAGGGAACAGGGAACAATAGTACCGAAACCACCGGGAGCGACGCGGGAGGGCTTGGCAAAGGTCTCCTATTGCTCCACCGTCAGTGCCCGGCGGTACCGTACCGAGATTGCTCCAGCCCAGACCCTGCACACTGCACACTGCATCTCTTTCCCATCCGATCGCAATCCCACCGGACCGGCACCGCGTCACCAATGTCTGTCAGTCAGCCATCATCAACCCAGTGCACAGTCATCATGTCGGTCGTCGTATGTTGATATTGGATGTCGACGATGATGACTATGTACGAGAAGACAACACACCTACGCAAGACCAAGGCGAAGCGGTCGGTCGCGTATGCGCATGCGTATCCGTCGAGACTCGGCCCGGCCATGCCCAGGAAGGTCGTCGGTCTTGGCACGGGTGAAGCTAGTTCTACCGCCGTCGATCCACCTCCCTCCACCTGTGTCGGCTCGTGTCCCCTCTGATTCGTCACGTCATAGTCGACCTCGTGGCGGCGGGAGCTTTGCGTCCGCGTGGACCTGACGGAGAGAGAGAGAGAGAGAGAGAGACTGAGAGAGAGATCGGCTTTCACTTTCCCTCTCCCTCGCTGTGGTTCGCTGGTTTGCGGGCTTGATCGCTTGCTTGATCGCTTGCTGCTTGGCTGTTCTCCCCTTCCCGTCGCTACCTTGTCATTATTACTGCTTGCTGCCATTCTTTTACGACGACTTCCCTTCTCTGATCACAAGTACCTTATCACCTCCTCCGAGACTGCGGCACCTGCATCTCTCGATCCTACCCCGACCTGGACCTGGACCTGGACCTCTCTCCGCTCGCCTGTGGCTTGACCTCTCCACCTTGCTTTCCCTGGTCCACACCTCCGGACGCCGCCTGCAACGCCATCTACCTTCTTCGCTTCCACAACTACAACTACCTCCACCATCACCGGCGGCCGTCACGAGACCGACGGGACTTGTTCACCGACAACTCTCCTCTTCTCTTCCTCTTCTTCCCTTTCTCTTTCCTCTCTCATCCCATCCGACAACACTCCTCTCCCTCCCACCGACGATGCCGACATGATCGGGTCCAATCTCACACTCGCTGCTCTCCTCCTCCTTTGTTAACATGGCCTGGGCCACTTGGTCCAAATACCTCGGGAAGGCCGCAAAGTGGACTCTCTGCACTCTCCTTGGACTCTTCTCTTTATACCTCCTCCATCAATTCTTCCTCCCCATCGTCGCCTTCGTCTTTCCCACCTTGGACCCTCAACTCTTCGATCTCGGCGTCTTCGGCGCATACCCCACACAACACTACTCCTCCTTTCACCTCCAAGGACCTCTGGCCCGACGACCAATATGGGATGCGACGTGCGACCGAGGGCTGGTCCTCCTCAATCCCAACGGTCCGTCGGTCGATCACCCCGGTCCGATGATTCTGAATGGAATGGGTGATTTGATCTGGTCCAACGATGATTTCGGTGAAACGGCCAATCTTAAAGTCCAGCATTGGCAAGGGAAGGATCATCTCACCATGTGGTCGGGTGAGAAGGCTGCCACGTCGGGAAAGGGCGTCTACTTCCTGCTGGACGAGACATACGAGGTCGTCAAGATGGTCACCGCTGCTGGTGAGGGATTGTTCGGCGACTTGCATGAATTCAAAATCACTCCGGAGGGGACTGGACTACTAACAGTGTACAACACGACCTCGGCGGATCTCACTGGAATGGGCATGTGGCGCGGCGCAAACGGATGGATCGTCGACAACATGTTCCAGGAAATCAACCTCGAGACGGGCGAACTCATTTTCCAGTGGAAAGCCTCCGATCACTTCAAACCGATTGAAACTTACATGACGAATCCTTTCGGAGGTTATTCCGAAGGTATCCCATTCGACTGGTATCATCTGAACAGCATCGACAAGGACTCCCAGGGTAACTACATCATCTCATCACGGCACTTTCATCATGTCGTATGCATCAGCCCTACCGGTGAGACACTCTGGATTCTTGGCGGCCGCGACAATCAGTTCACCGACCTGTCCGATGGAGAAGCCACCAACTTTAAATGGTCTCACGATGCGAGATGGTACTCCGAAGAAGATGGCATCCTTTCTCTCTTCGACAATCAAAAGGCCGGACCACTCCACATCGATGCATCAAACAGCCGCGCTCTCCTCATCCAACTCGATATCCCGAACAAGACGGCGAAAATCGTCCACCAACTAGTGTCCCTCCAGGGCATCCTTGCCTCCTCTCAAGGCTCCGTTCAACGCCTTCCGTCATCCGATCACATTTTCGTCGGTTGGGGTGCGGCAGCCGCCTACTCCGAGTACACTGCAGACGGCGAACTGCTCTGCGAAACTCACCTCGGCGCCGCAGTCTACTACTCCTATGAACGCTTCAAGTCCTATCGGGCGACCAAGGTTCTCAACTGGGTCGGCACACCCAAGAACCCTCCCGATGTTGAGATTGAAGACGATATGCTCTACGTCAGCTGGAACGGCGCTACGGAAGTCGCCTTCTGGGCGCTGGAAAGCGATCGCAAAGATGACCTGCTGCAATCCGATGTTCACTCCGCCATTTCCACCGACATCCGCTCTGAACGACTTTCCGAAGGTGAAGATGGTTCTTTCGAAATGATCGATATCATCCCGAAATCCGGCTTCGAAGGCTCCTTCCAACTGCCCACAACCTCCTCCCTCCAACCCACCCCTCGCTTCCGCGTCGCCGCGCTGGACAAAGATCACAACGTTCTCCGCTTCTCCGCTCCCATCGCCTACGACTCCCCGACAACATCTCACACATGGATGTTGCTCTTCAAGCTCTTCCTCGTCGTGGGATTCCTCTTCGGCGCGAGGATCATGTTCCGACAAGCGCGAGCGGCGGGATGGTTGAAGGGTTGGAAGATGAGTTCCACGCAAGGAAGGACGACGAATCCGGCGTGGATGGAGTGGAGGCTGGGCGAGGGGAGGAGGTGGAAAGGCGAGAGGGCGGTGGAGTGGGTGCAGATGAAGTGGATGGATGTCACTGGACGAGGAAGATGATGTTGCAATTTTGGTTTGTTATTGGTTGAACGCGAGCGACCACCCCCGGGAATTGCATTGATGACGGCCTTGGATTTGCCGCTAAAGGACGAATTCCTATCGGGATCAAGGCACGGCATGGCCAGTCGTCGATGCACATCATATGGAAGAAGACACCAGCGAGTGGAGCAAAGAAGACTCTTGGGGAACTGGCCCGCCGCATGGAAGATTGCCTCGGTCTGAAGAAAAGCGCGAAGACCGGGAGCATGGCGAGAGACAGTCATAGCTCAAAGCGCGAGCGGAAGCCGGCCGATGAGCTGTGATGAAACTTGAAAGACCACAGGACCACACAAGTGGCTCGGGAGTTACTCGAGTGACGGGGACTATGAGCGTGGCATATATCACCTTGTACAAGCGGCATCATGTACATATGACTTTTTTTTTTTTGGTGTTGAACAAAGCATGGCTGGCGTTTTGGAGAGGGCATTTTAGGTTTTTGGAAAGAGGTGGAATTGCACCTACCTACCTACATATTGCATTCAGACCCATGCCAGCTGGGAGAGACCATGCAGGCGAGGAGATGTTCCGAGGAAGAGACAACCAGCACGGCGTGAAAGTCTTATCTGGTGTATGCTGATCTTCACATAAAATGCCTATATTTCCATCCTTCCTCATACTCATACTCCTGCTTCTACCACTTACTCCCATCAATGCCTCGAAGGGATCGACCAAACACTGACCCTCCTCCCCCGACTCCTCGACCTTGACCTCTCCCCCATTTCATACACCTCCCTCTCTGTTCCCTCATATCCATACCCCTCATTATCCTCCTCATCCACCTCCTCCTCTTTCACCCCAACCCTCACCCCACCCGGACTCTTCCTCCTCCCTCCCCAACGGCCCAAGCCTCCACATCCTCCCCACGTCCAATCGGCAATGACGATCAGTCCGGACAACGGCGTAGGTGAGTCCGATCAACGACGGTGGGGTTTGATGCCAGTGTTTTTTTGGAGCGGGTCGAGGGACCACCGGTCGGAGACGGGGTAGCAATTGGAAAACGAGGACGAAGAAGAAGGTGGAGCCGAGGAGCGCGGAGATGGTCATGATGAGGGTGGATGATGAGGATGTGCCAGGCGGTGGGTTGGCGACGCGGAGGGGGAAGAGGGAGACGGAGATTTTTTTGAGGAGGCAGGTGGAGAGGACGCGTAGAAGATCTGTTGCGGTGATTGTGGGAGGAGTCAGTGTTAGGTTTCGATGTCGTGTTTTGCTTTGCTGGGACTTGATTGTTTTTTTGGAAGTGTAGGTATGTTTGCTAGTTGGATTCGATGGGGTTGGTTGCAGTGATGTTTCATACCTCGCAGAAGTACCAATACTGCAACGCCCGCTCTGCTCTCCCGGGGATGAGATCACGCAGATGCTCGCCCGTGCCGTAGTAGACGCCGCCCAGTTGCACGATCAGATATGCCGTGAAGAGGAGTTGGGTGATTAGCATCGTCCAGTCGTCGGATCCAAAGGCTCGGAGCATACACGCTCGCACGAGCACGCGGAGACAGATGGTGATCCATGTGAGGGCGAAGAAGGTGATGTTGACGGCTAGGGTGGCGCGGCGACCGGTGCTGTACATGTTGTCGTTGGCGATGGTGTGTGTGACGTTGAGGAGAAGTGTGGCTCTGACGCAGAGCTGTTGTCCGGAAGGATGGGCTGGTCGTAGTGTTTTACATTTCTTGTCGAAAGGAGAACACGGCTTGTCGAAAGGAAGATCGAAGAACTTCTCGTGTCCGGACGGATGATGGAAGTGGAAACCGAAACTCTTTCACCTCCAGGGGAAGCCGAGCGTGGAGAAACAAGACATTTAGTCCATTGAATAGTGGACCGTCGTCTACAGGCAGGACCTCCGTGGGTCTTGTGCCAACCCGGGCTTGAAAGCCTACTGTAGCTAGCCAACAAGCGCGGTGAAGTCGTTTTCTGGTCAAGGTACCCGACTTTCGATCATCTCAGCCCTTGACGTGCAAGCACACCATTCAGGCCAGAAAGGAAACAAAAGGGAGCGCATGTTCCCCGGGGAGAAGGAAAGCAAGACGCCTCGCCATGCTTACGCTCGCGTTTGACGTGCAGCAGGGGAGTCGGAGCCCTGGCACGAGCGGTGTACTACACGTGAAGGAGGATGTTTCCGAACGAAGGATTCCCAGCTTGTCGTCGTCGTCGTACAGCTGTGGATACATTACCTGCAGACGCTGGTATGTTGGGTCGCAAACGTGAATGTCAGGCCGGTCCGCTGTCCGCGAGTGGGCAGCTCACCGGGATGTCTCGTCGCAGGATGTCCCAGCAGCTGAACGAGGTGACCTCGAAAGTGGAGGGTTTCGACCGTGGCCGCGCTGCCATGGGCTCCACTTCTGTGAGGATTTCTCGGATCTCGAGCACGATCACTCAGGTTGCGGACAGGGGAGTGTGTCGGTTATTTGGCCTTCTCGGGTGGAGGTTGCTCCATTTGTGGACCGACTTTGTAGGGATCTGGAGCTCCAGAAGGAGTTTGGAAGTGGAGATTCCTTCCATAGGTCGGGTCGTTGCTGCTGTGGGTTTGAGGAAACACTGCTGCAAATTTTATGAGGCGTTCTTCGACTCCGTTGCTTCTTCCATTAGCCCATGTCGGCTTGACCATCCTCTGTATCTTTCGGTTTGAATTCCATAACCAGTTATTCCGAAGTCGTCGTAACTGTCGCGTGTCGACGAAGGAAGAAGGTCCGAAAAGGAGCGAGCAATAGGCGAGGTGCAGAACCATTGCAGGCCTCTTCGCTAGCGTGGAGAATCTAGACGCCACCTCCGAGTAGGTTGACCGGGGGCCCGACTGTGCATATACGGTCGAAGCACTGTTACATCGGTGCTGCTTTGTGGGCATGCTGGCGGCGTGAGGACGGTACTTCACTGCTTGTTGCACTTCTCGCCGGCTTGATGCGATTGTCCAAAAAGACTGATGTGATGGCATTCCAAACATTATCTCTCTATCCATTGAATCTAGCAGAAATCGAGAAGCCATGCGGCGCTTCACATCGCGGCACATGAACAGACCTCGAAGAGCTGAGGGGTATCCTCCATTGCGCATTCTCATTCGGCGAAGTCCTAATTGCGGGTATCATATGACGAGGAGTGGAAGAAGTCGCACTGCGCAGACACGTCCGGATCCATGATGGAGCCGACCTGTGTATAGTTGACGCTCATGATGGCGAACTCCGGGATACTCGCATTCGCCGTGCCCATAGCTGTGTTGTACATCGGCCAATACGGCTTGCCCGACGCTCCAGTGAATGACTGCTCGTTGGGGTCCATATGTACGGTGAACGAGATGACCCAGTCTTTCATATAATCGGCAATTGTGACGTTATTCGTACTCGAACTGGGCATGTAAATGAAATCGAATGTGGCCTCATGTTGCTGTGTGCCAGCGTCGAAGATGAGCTTGTAGGTGGGCAGACCGGCATCGGCACTCGCACTGGCCATGTAGTATGTTGGACAGCTGATGATGAAGTCGCCGAAGAATTGCTGACGTTGGAAAAAGGTGCTGTTGTAGGCGTCCAGAGGGTAGAGCTGATACAAGCGGTCGAAGAAATCTTGTCCAGCGTAAGGAAATAGATGATGCGCATCGTCAGTGACTTGGACCTCCGTCGTGGAGGCCTTGTCGGTGAAGATGGTGCCTTCATAGCGCGCTGTGAAAAGAAATTCGTCAGCTTATTCGGAAACGTTGGCCACAAATGAGCCTCGCCCCGACTTACCATGATCTGTGAGTAAGGGCACTTTGGAAAAGTGTCCTTGCTTGAGCTCGTTGCTGGGTAGATCTCTGATGATACTACCGTCGACAGATGGACCATAGTAATAGTCACCATATCCAGTCTCGCCATCGAAATAGGTCTTTGCTGATGCCACCTCCAGCCTGTCGGAATCCAAGGATCGAAGGCACTGCAAATCGTCGCACTTGGCATATTTCAGCAAGCTGCGGTACTGCCGCTCCAGAATTGTATCATTATGATATGGCTGCCACCAAGGGTACTCCGGTAAGGCCTGCGAAGAAATGTTATTCATCTGCAGATGCGGCAAGTAGGATATCCTGCTGTTGACTTACTGCACGAAACGGAGGGCTCGCAACGCCGCCGTGCATGATCATCTGGTTCACGACCGAGCCGCCGCCAGCACTTCCACCAGTGATTGTGACCTTGCTAGGATCTCCACCGAACTTTGCAATATTTCGTTGAATCCACTCCAAAGCTGCGCGCTGATCTAGCAAACCTGCGTTCGCCACGCCATTTTCGCGGACCTCCTCGCTGGACAGGAAACCGTAGGCGCCCAGTCGGTACTGCATCGCGACAAAGATCATCTCGCCCTGAGAAGCATTGACGATGGACTCGCCATGGATGAACTTGTTCTGGCCTCGTGTGTAGCCGCCGCCGTGGATCTCGGCCAGTACCGGCAGCGACTTCGACTTCGGGTGACTGGGCACGTAAACGTCAAGCAGCAGACAATCCTCCTCTCCGATGACATAAGTTGTGTTGATCTGATCGGACGTAGAGATATTGTCGAACGCCAGTACCCATTTCGGACTGCCTTGGGTGCATGCTGGGCCGAGAGCTTGAGCGTCGATTATCCCATTCGTACTATAATTGTTCTTGCCTTCGATGGGGCTCGGTGGTTGCCAGCGAAGTTCTCCGGTAGGTGCTTGAGCATATCGGAGACCGTAGAAGACGTGTGTATTGAACTCGGCCTCGAAGCTGGCGTTGCCTCTGTAGCTGGCATAATCGAGGTGGACGATCGGACTGGTATTGTCAGTGGAGTCGACTGCAGAGCTCTGCCTCAGCAGTAATGCAGCGAGCGACAAGAGCCCAAACGTGCGGATCATGGTCGCGTCAAACTGCTGCTAAACGAAAGCTCTCGGAGGAGCGTCCCAGAAAAGACGACATGGCTGAGATAAAAGCACTCCGCGATGAACGATCCTTGACAACGCAGCAGCCAGCTCGTCCCTTTCGCTGCAGCAAGGATAGAGCATGCTCGGCATGTCCGGTAATATTACCTCAGTACTGCTGCAGTATTTGAGTCAAGGCTGGGAATTTACTCATCATCACACGGACGGACTCGAGTGAAAATGGGCTACCATCCCAGACCTGGAGCGATGTGTCGTAGAGATAATGTCGCCATTGCATGTATTGAATGCCGACGTACACGATCCAGCAGCTCGAGGAGTGCGTCATGCTCATGGCACGTCCGGACTTCGGCAGAATGTTCAAGTATGCCTGATCATACCCGGTCGGGGCCTCCAGACACGTGTCGGTGCGCTATATCTGTATAGTGGAATGGAGATGAGGTGGCAGAATATCCGAAACCATTTGAATCCGGCGTGCTGGATGCCGATGTTCAATGCTCACCGACCGACAAGGAAGAAGCCTGGAGGCTTGAATGAATGACGTGAGCGGTCTGAGGATTCGCGAGGTTTGTTGCGATGGCAGCTGTAGAAGGAAAGTGCCATGCCGTTCTCAATTGTCCTCAGGAATGGTTTGTCCGTCTCCAGCGATGTTCTTCATGGCTCGGACGTCGACTGCCGTGGTCTGGTCACTGCGGTGAATGATTGAGAAGGTTAGAACTTGGAAGAAGGAAGGATTGCGTGCTAGAATGGTGGTGTCTAAAACAACCTATTGAGTCAGCCCCCTCCGGCATTAGTAACAGCACACCACCACACCCTTAGCAGTGTAATCTCGCGTTGTTGTTGTTGTTGTTTACGCGTTCACACAACCTCACCGTCGCCCTTACCGTCGCCCTCCTTACCGCCGCCCTCCTTACCGCCGCTATAGACGACGCCGACGTCGGACTACTATAGGTATTTAACGCCGCTAACGCCGCTAACTTAGACGCCTTCCTTCCTATAGCGCTACTATTACCGGAGGTTATCGTATATACCGAGGAGCTACTAACGCGTAAAGGCGTAGAAGTTAACTTAGAAGAATCGAGTATAGACGAGCGGACTAATAGACCGGTTATCCGCCGACGCCGGCGTATAAAGAGGCGTCTTATTAAAAGCGTTGCCGCCGGCTATAGTATATTAATAGTCCCTTAAGGCGTCGACAACCTTAGAGTATTACGTAAGTAGATAGTTAATCTCGATACTCTAGTAACTATAACGCCGGAGCTATAGTCGTAGGTAGAGCCGTTTATCGATAACTTCTAGATTCGGAAGGAGATACGATATAAGGTAAGCGGTACGGCGGTATATACCTATAAGTACTACTTCGCGACTACCCTCGTTATAACGAAGGGCGATAGTAAGAAGCCGTAGCCGAAGAAGATTAAACGTAGATACTCGTATCCGGTAAGGATAAAGGTATCGTTTAAGGTCGACGACGACGCTAATAAGGTCGGTAGAGCTCTAGTTATTAGCCGCGTAGTAATCCGGCGAACGAAGATAAGTAGCCGAGTTAAGTATACCGAGTACTATACTATACGTTAATTCGATCTATTCCGGCGCTACTCGGTACTTTAAAAGGCTACTAGCTATTAGTGTTATAAGGGCTACCGCCCTACGACCGTATAGAATAGTATTTAAGTATTTAGTAATCTAGAGGCTTAAGAGATATTTAAGGTAGCCGGTAGGCTCTATATAGTCCGTTACGACGTTAATAACGCCGGTACCGTATACCGGAAGGTATTCCCTAACCTCCGACTCGGCGGTACTATTACGGACTAGCCGGCGTAGTAGTAAGAGCTAAAGGAGTAGTATAAACAATATAGTAAGTTTTTATAAACGAGAAAACGAGAAAACGAGAAGTTAAAGATTAGTATCGAATTTAGATTACTTAGTAGCGGGAGCTCCTAGTAATGCCCTAATACGGAAGGAGACCTACCTAATCCGGTTATTATAACTCTCGACGTTACCTTACGACTACTACTATTTAAACGCGCTCGAATTCGAGTCGTTTAGAAGAGGATTCCGAGCTTTTAATAAGGGAACGTATAATCCGT
>AFIV01000468.1:0-124936 GCA_000223765.2 Zymoseptoria ardabiliae STIR04_1.1.2 | reverse complement strand
CAAGGAGCGGTGGCTACTCCGATGCATCCACACGCTGTACAGGCTGCTATGGTATCATGATCAGGCAGTGATGGAGGTGCGTGGTTCGAGACTGGCGTTGAGACTTTCTGTTGACTGGGATGTCCCGTATTCGATTCCGGACGTGGCCGCTGGCCAGAGAGCATGAATCACGCCAGCCTTCGTATCCGTGGTAGAATATTGTTGGTCGCAATGTCTCCTACCTCTTCCACCGAGCCGAGTATAATAACATGCGCAGAGATGCTTGGGCCATCGGGCGAATACACGCTGCTCTCGAGAGACAGGGTATGAGACGCTGTGATGTCTTCCACCGAGACAGACTCGTCCGCGAATACGGGATACCTTGTGCTACGTCGTGCAGGTGGTGGTCAGAGAGCGGGTATGAGGTCATAATTCGCTCGATAGCGCCTGGCTTCGTTGTGACTGGGATCAAAGCTTCGCCTTCACTGCCACAGTCTGAACCCGGCGTCTTCATCTCGTTTAACTAGGATTCCCAGATGCTGCGGATCCGAGAGGTCATGCCGAAACCTTGCCGAAATAAAGTAACAAGGTCAAAGATCCTTGAGGAAACGATACCGCCAAGGCGACAGTGACGGCTCGCTGAGTGGCCAGACGCTCGGCCAAGCAGAACGAGACGTGGCGGAGTGCAGACGACGGCGGCGAAGTTTGGGACCCACTGGAGAGTGATGGCAGTGACGGAGTTTCCAGAGATCAATCGAAGATGGTTTCAGTAATGCCACACAGGTACCGTCCAGCACACGAAGCTCCCGCATGGCAGAGTCTATGCACGACTTCTCGGATTGGATGACGTGGTGCCGAAATCGCTGGAAAGAATGCGGAGCGATCAGGTGAGGATTCGCGCGAGGCATGAAGTAGAGGCCAAAATTAAGACAGTCCATCTGGCAGGGCGGGATGCGCCAGTTGCAGAGATCAATGGCCATGAGGAAAGACCGATGGTACAAGCCCATGATCCATGATGAACCAGACATCAATCGCCAGGCCAGGAAGTGAGCGGCGGAAGTCTACTTATGTCGGAGAGAAGTATGTGACCACTACAGCCTGGCTTCGAGTCGTTGATCCATCGAAGTTTTGGCCCAGGCGTAGATGGGATCGCTTCTCGAACTCATGGCGATGACCACCGAGTCTCAAAGCTCCAATAAATCGTGGTCCGCGACGAAGCGCGCACGGTTGCAAGCATCTCTTGCCGTTCTGAGGTCCTCTGAGGCACATCACGCTCCTGAAAGTCTGTTGATTGCCATCGCCGGTCGACGGTCTCACAGATGAGAGTACCGTGAAGGAGTCAGATGTCAATTAACCATGCTGGCTCTCGCCCTGCTGTCGACTAATTGCGGCAACGGAGACGCCGGTGGATCGAAGGTCTTCCAGATGCGTGGTCACTTCGGATATGATTGGCACATTCAGACCTGCCCTTCGCAGAAACCTCATGCACGGTTCGAATCGGCTTTCAGGTCGAGGGTCGCGAAGAAGAACCCGAGCACTCGAAGTCGCCTTGCTTGTCATGTCCAAGACAAGTACCCTTCGATTCCTCACCGCAAAGACTCAGCAGGCGCATGAATCTCGTCCAAAAGATCGAGAACCCGCCTGATGTCCATCGCCTCGTTGCTGTCATTCCGAAGCATGAGACCGTGAAGCCGAAACTGCTCTCCGGGCTCCAGCAAACACCTCATAGTCCCCAGCACGAACGGTGATGTCTCCTGCGTAGCCTGCGCTTCTTCTTCTTCTTCCTCTTCCTCTTCTTCTTCTTCTCCACTAAGCCACTGCACAAGGGCCTCGACCCTTGGACCGTGAGCATCGAATTGAAGTTGATGATAGCCGAACAGATGGCTGAGTGCTTCGATGTTGCACCCTTTCCGGAAATGATCTCTGATACCAGAGGCCAGGGAATATGCTTTGAGATTGCAGGTCGTCCATTGCAATTGGAGGAGCTTCGCCTCGATTTCTCGGATCGTTCTGCCGGGTTTGGCGAAGAATTCGGCTTCTTTAAGGATTGGGTTGCCCATCGTTGCGGCTGTGCGGTACGAGCGTAAGGTAGGATGAACTGCCGTGAGACGACTTCGGAATGCGTTGTCACCGTGGCGGCGGAATGGCCGTCTCTGGCTGTGTTTGATCGAGCAAACAGAGAATGAAAGAATGAAAGAAACCCGGCAGATTCTTTCTGCCGCTCGCTGCTCCCAGCGCAGTCCAGGCGGCCGAGGTTTGCTGCTCTGATTCAGCACACTGATTTTTGAACTCCTACTTGAGCAGATCTTCCATCGTCAATTTGTCAGTACGCATCCCATCCGGAGATCGAT
Organism: Zymoseptoria ardabiliae STIR04_1.1.2; assembly: GCA_000223765.2. Taxonomy (NCBI): domain Eukaryota; kingdom Fungi; phylum Ascomycota; class Dothideomycetes; order Mycosphaerellales; family Mycosphaerellaceae; genus Zymoseptoria; species Zymoseptoria ardabiliae. Next base: position 122,606 of record AFIV01000468.1, on the reverse strand, counting down.
TTCGTGACCAACTCACCATGCAACATACCGAAGAGTCCACTTGCTGGCCCTCGCCGACGCCCTCGCTTTATCGTTCCATGATCCTCTCGCCCTCGCCGGAGTCCGTCGAGAATGAACATTCCACTTCGCCCGCGAGCAGCCCGCCGTCATCAAGCGCTATTCCTCCTGCACTGGCCAACTTCTTCGCCCAGGCGTCGATCCTCCTCGGCCACAATCCTCTCCTCCATCCCGCCGCCAAAGCAGTTTCCTTCGCCAACACCAAGCCGCCTTCGACCCGTCACCTCAGGTCGTTGAATATCAAGAATCATGAAGACTTACTGCGCTTCTCAACGAACCACTCTTCGGCGGAAATTGTGGATCTCGTGAAAGCCATAGACAGGAACAGCCCGATCACGGAGCAAATGGTCAGCAGTCGGACATCCGAGGCGTTGGGTCTGGTAGCTGAGAAGAGGGGGGTGGCGAGGGAGGTGTTGAAGAGTGCTTGGGCAGAAACGGGTTGGAAGTGGCGAGGAAGAGCATTTGACGTGGTGGAAATGGAAGAGGAAGATGGTGGATGTGTTGAGTGTGCAGTGAGCGAAAATGGCGATGGCGAGGAGAATCGACGGCGCGCAGCAGAAGCTGGTAGGTTGAGACGGAGGAATGCAGTGGAGAAAGTGCTTGCCTGGACGGAGATGGAGGCTGGACTGGATCAAGAGATCTCGATGAAGGAGAAAGAGGTGGTAAGGCGGAGGACAGCATCGAAGCAGGGCTTGCGAGGTCTATTTTCCGATCATACTGGCGATTGGCTATCGGATTCCAGCTCTTCGTCATCAGACGCCGAGACGGAAGACTGGATGGACTCACCTCCGGACAGGGCTCCATACGGGCGGCGTTTGCTGAAGGAGCCGACACGTCCGCATCCCGTGGCTGCTATGAACAAAGCGGCGGCGGGTAGAATGGCACTGCATGCTCATAAGGCTAAGAGCCTGGCTGGACGATTGGTCTCGGAAGAGGAAGATGCGGCGCTGATCTTGCTGAATCTGAGGGATGAGTGCTCGGAGGTGCTCAGAGTGAAGAAGAGCAGAATGAGAGAAGAAGCTCACGAGTGAGAGGTCGTGCTGACTGGAACGATGGTCGCAATATTGCCAGGACCGCCCACACCAACGTCGTCGAGTGGAGGTGCGTCCCAGTTCGAACGGCGCTCTCTTGATTGTGTACATCAGTCCGTGATACTGCATTCCATTCCATCTGCCCTCCCTCCAGTGAAGTCTTGATTCGTCGCGAGCATTGGGTCATCGAAGGTGGTTGAATGCTCTCCCTCAAAGCATCTCCCGGCCTGGCAACGGTGGCCGTCGCAGCAGCGGCTGAAGAAAAGCGCCCTGTTCCATCGCCCAACACAGCATGCCTTGTAATCGACGGCCATGAGACCGAGCGATGTTGTTGTCAGGAAGTACCTTGTATAGTAGTAGAAAGGTGATGAGACAAGGACGAGCAAGATGAGGTGAGGTCCGTTGTCAAGGCCCACTCCTTCCCGCTGTTTGGGTGTTTACAATCTCTTGGCATTCGTGACGTGAACCTGGGAAGGCAACTTCACGAGACACGACCTCCAACGTCTTGTACAACATCAAGACAACATCTCCTCGCGTCTCGTCACTCGCTACCAACACACTCGTTCTCACCCGTACCACGGTTCCCATCAACTGCACGTCACCCGCAGGTACTCCTCCTCTCCGTGCCGCAATCACTTTCGCTGACCACTGGAATGCAGTCCGTTTCATACAGAAGACCGACGCCGACGACAACCCTCCTTCTCCACCACAATGACTTCCTTCATCAACACAATGTTCGTGCACAGCTCTCCTCCTCAACCCTACTCCACTCCACCCCGTCCCCTGCCCGCCCTGCACTCCGATATCCTCGCCCGCTCCGAATCCCACCACTCCATGGATCCCGCCAGTCCGCAGTCCGTCTATCACTCACCACTCCAACGCCATATCCAACACGTCTTCGACTCGGACAATTACAGCCCCAATCACAACAACAAGAAATCATCCAAGACCAACAACTCTACACGCGACAACATCCCCGTTCCCGTCCGCCACGAATACCGTCACCCCGATACTCACCGCGACAAGAAAGCAATGGGATATGGATTCGTGGAAGTCGCAACAACAAAAGCTGATATCTTCTCCCGCAGCAACAGCAATGCCCGAACGCAGCGCTCGGCGTTCCAACCTGCGAAGCGCACCAAGGGAACCAGCGGCTGGCAATTGAAGCAATTTGCCGAAGCCACGCTCGGAAGCGGTAGCTTGCGCAAAGTTGTGCAGTTACCGGAAGGTGAAGATCGAGACGAGTGGTTAGCCGTCAATGGTAGGACATTCTGCACCTTCTAAAACCCGCTTGAATTTGCTGACACAGTGATCGTTTTCAGTCGTCGACTTCTACAACCAAATCAACCTCCTCTACGGCGCCATCACCGAATTCTGTTCCCCAACCACCTGTCCCGAAATGAAAGCCACCGACGAATTCGAATACCTCTGGCACGACCCTCCGACCTTTCCCAAACCGACCCGCCTCCCGGCACCAACCTACATCTCGCACCTCCTCTCCTGGACCTCCGCCCACCTCTTCAACTCGACCCTCTTCCCCACCCACCCGGGCGTACCCTTCCCCTCCAACTTCTCCACCACAATCCGCACAATTTTCAAGAGACTGTATCGGGTCTACGCGCACATTTACTGCCATCATTATGGCGTGGTGAGGGGGCTGGGATTGGAGCCGCATTTGAATACGGGGTTCAAGCATTATGTGTTGTTTGTGGAGGAGTTTGGACTGAGTGATGCGAAGGGCGATAAGAAAGGGGAGTGGTATGGGCCGTTGGGGGAGTTGGTGGAGAGTATGTTGAGGAGTGATTAGAGTGGGAATGATGGAGGTCAGATGAGGAGCGACAGAGAAGATGAACATGTCTACGGCGTTCAGGGGGATACATGGAAGTCCAGTGTATCAACAGGGCGACATTGGGATGTTTTGATACAGGCGTTTTGGTCTGGGGTTTGTTTGCAGGAAAGCACTGCGACACGGCGATCACGAGCCACAGGGAATGGCTCCGAGCGGACCGGGTTATGAGCAGGCAGGCGAATTTTTGAGATACCAGAATTGCAAGTTGTGTTCAAGCACGAAGCTTTGAGCCTGAAAGCACTGCCGATTTGCAACTTTCTTGAAGATTCCGAGAACTCAACTCCCAACTTGCGCGAAGGTGCTGTGGAGACTCAGGTCACCTAAGAGCCCTTGTGCTTCTCTTCAGGAACTCGTGTATTATGCGACGCCTCGTCACCGGTGTGATGATGCTCAATAATGTGACCGAAACCTCCCGTCTTCCTTGACTCGAAACGTCAGGTATGTCTGTCTGCCACCCTCCGTGAACAAATGGATTCGCCGTTCCATTACCGTCTTCCACGCGATGCGCCCTGAAGAAGAGAAGAACTCCTCCAGGTCGAACTTTTCGTCCTCTGCCCTTCCTTTTGCTCCTAGCTGCGGTGCCGACCATGTCGCTCCCAAATGCTCCATTCCACATCATGTGCTCTTCCACGATGCCCAACTCAATCCCATTATACCTCCCTCTCTCACTTCTTCAAAATCCCACTCCTCTCCAACGCCTCCACCAACTCCTCCCTGCCCCCCAACGCCGCCAACGCCTCTCTATACCTCATCCACCTCCTCTCCCTCTTCCACCCTTCCGGCCACTCCTCCCTCTCCACCCTCACTCCCACCTCGAAGAAAAAGTACCTCGCCCTTGGAGCCTCCCCACCCGCCTTTTTGTCTTTTCTCAGCTCCGTCGACGAGCGGGTTTCTTCGATGATGCCGAGGTCTTTGGTGATGCTGCATTCGATCCCGGCTTCTTCCCAGGCTTCACGTAGAGCGGCGTGCGAGGGAGTCGGTTCGTCGGATTCCCAGCCGCCTTTAGGGAGGACCCAGTGGCGCTTTTTCTGCTTCTCAGGAGAGGAGGTTTTGGAGGAGGATTGGATTAGGAGAACGTGGGTTTTGGTCGGGGAGAGGGGGACGACGCCTGCTACCAGGCGTTCGCCGGTGGGAGCGTATCTGTGTGGATACATTAGCTGCTGGCTTTTCTTGGGAGGGTAATTCTGGATGATGGGATTTCGTACCGTTGCTTGTCGCGGCCGACGCGGGCTTCCATTGAGCGGCCGCCGTTGGAGGAGGAGGAGGAGGATCCATTGGAGGCTTGGGTGTGCAAGCTCTGGCCGGTCTGTTGTTGCGCCATGATGGGCGGTGCGTAGTGCGAAAAAGAGTGTACAAGGTCGGTGTGGGTTGGGTCTTTCTCGTCGAATCCGGCGGTGTCGCGTGTCCGGACGCGCTTGGACCCGTGAAGAGGTGAAGGTGAATGGTCGATCACGTACTCGTTGAATGATCACTCTGATCTTCGTCGAGAAGAACAGTAGTGTCCACTTCTCTTCGAGCAATGGTTCTGCTTGCTCGACGCTCGCGTGATAGACGAGCCGTACCGAGTTGGGATGATCTGTCGTCTCCACGGAAGGGAAATCGCTCAAGCCCGCTTGCGCCGAGGCGACGATTGGGAGCGGGTACGCTGGCGGCGACACGGAGGAGGGAGCGGTGGGGAGGACATGATGAAAGGAGAGAGGGAGGAGGAGGAGGAAGAAGAAGAAGAAGATTGGGATGGGAGTGCACGGAGGGGAGTGGGTGGGAGGGAAAGAAATACGGGACCAGCGCTAGAGAAGGGAAGGACCAGGCAGGCACGCGAGGCCCAGCCCGATTTGGGGGCCGCGGAAGTGGAATTTGAGAAAGTGCCGGGGAGAGGCATTGGGGAGCATTGATGAGCATTGATGGAGATATTGATTCAGTGGCATTGATTTGTGGTTCGGTCAAGGTAACCCAGTCGGTTCGCATTGATTAAGACCGCCCGGACCTGGGAAGTCGCGTGTCGGTCCCGGGATCGGCCGCGTGAGGTGCGAGGTATATTGCATCAAATCTTGCTCCGACTCTTGTTCAAATCTCGGCATCTCATCAACCACGCCGCTCATCGGATCATTGCGCTGTTCTGCTGGTTTCAAGATCCTCCAAACTCCTCTCCAGATCGATCGCTGTCCATTCCATGCCAGTACCGGATACCACGTCAAGATGGCACCTTCTCCCAGCGCGACTCCTTCCCTTTTGACGCCTATAGGTAAGCCCGTCCACCCGTCCAATTGCAAGCCTGAATCCGACCGCGTGCTCGCTATTCCTGGCCACACAGCTAAGCGGGCCTGACTTCACCTTGTCGATGTACACACCCTATACTCGTACCTCGATGGCGATCTGCAGCGTATACCGGTTCTGCACACGTCTCGCGGAGTGTACAACAATAAGCTAAGTATTCGATCGCAATGTAGGATATCAAAGCGGCGACTGCGGATACTGCAAAGGAGAAGAAACAAGTCAGCGCACTCCCGATTCTCGTGCGTGTTCTGCTCAATGATACGCTACACATAACTCTCTTCCTTGTCACATTCTTATTCACTGCCCAATATCAAGCTCTGGATTTCTCAAATACAGAAGACATCATCATTTCCAGGCCCCAGACAAGAGGTTACCTCAACTGCCTCTGTTGGCGATCAATCCTCCTGACCGCATACGTACAGGCGCCTCATACTATGTCCGCTCCACAAGGCTCACGCCCGAGCACTACCAAGAGCTCATGGATCGTGGGTGGAGACGGTCAGGAAGCCTGCTGTACCTGCCGGATGCCTCCCGATCATGTTGTCCGCACTACACTATTCGGTATCGTCATGGCGATCGATAAGCTGAACATTACGAGGACTGACACCGTGCCAGACTCCCAGCAGCACAATTCGCACCATCTCGAGACCAGCGTCAAACCCTCTACCGCTGGAATAAATTCGTCCTCGGCGAAGAATACATCAAGCAAGAAAAGCTCAAATTCCCTCGAACAAAAGAGTGCGCTCGCTCCCGGCCCCATCACATCAACGTACATCACTAAACGTCCACTTCAGACAAAAGAAAGCCGCCGAAACCTTTTCCCTCCTCCTCACCCTCCACGCCTCCGAACTCCCCTCCCTCCACAAGACCCTCACTCCCGCCCACGAATTCACCTTAACCCACGAATCCTCCACCTTCACCGAAGAAAAATACCTCCTCTACGCCCACTACCAATCCGCCATCCACCACGACCCACCCTCAGAGATCTCCCGCTCCGGCTTCCGTCGTTTCCTCTGCGACTCGCCTCTCGTCCACTCTTCCGGTCCCCCCGCCGGATCCTCCCGCGCGTTGGGTTCCTACCACCACCTCTACCGTCTCGATGGCCGGCTCATCGCTATGGCTGTGCTGGATTTGTTACCGAGGGCCGTGTCGGCGGTGTACTTCATCTACCACACTGACTTTGAGAAGTTCAGTCTGGGCAAAGTGAGTGCAATGAGAGAGGCTGGATTGGCGTTGGAGGACGGGTATGAGAATTACTACATGGGATATTACATCCATGAATGCAAGAAGATGCGGTATAAAGCCGACTTTGCACCGCAGTACGTGCTGAATTTCGAGACGTTTGAGTGGGAGTTGTTGGATGAGGGCGTTAAGAAGTTGATGGGGGAGAGGAAGTTTGCGGGTGGGTCGCGGGAGAAGAGGAGATTTCGAGCGCAGGGCGAACCTGGAGATGGTGACATTGATCATGCCCTGGAAGGCGAAGACGACGACGACAACGAGCCGGAACCATACCCTACGCCATTACTCGCCACCCAGTCCAACCTCTCCCTCCTCTCGCTCGGCATGCCCGGCGTCATGACCCTCAGTCAAGTCCGAGCGCAAGTCGACTTCGACGCGATGAGGGTGAAAGTCGGCGTGGGAGGAGGGCAGGTCGTCAGAGTCGACAGGCTTGTGGCGTGGGAGCGAGATGGAGATGAAAGTGAGGAGGAGGAGTTGCTGAGGAAGGACTCGTTGAAAGGAATTTTTGCGGAGTTTGCGGCGGCTGTTGGACCGAAGGTGGCGAGGGAGGTGGTGGTTGACTTCTCGTGAGACCATCTGCGTCGCGCTCGGAGGGCAGAAGAAAAAGTCCCCCGTAGCAATGCACGGGGTCATCGGAAATTTTTGCAAAACAAGACATAACAAGTTCTTCAAAAGGCGACATCGCGCCTTTTAGCATCATGCTTCGACATCAGGCTAACAAATAACATCCTATACTCTCTACTACTAGATCGACCGAAAATGGGCAACCCCATCCCCTCCGCAGCGGACTTCACCAAACTTATCAGAACCAATCAAGAGGTCTCCGAAAAGCTCCTCAACCCGCGCCTCGCCGACGACGAAGACGAAGCACAATCCGCAGCCAGGTCCATCACAGACCTCGTCCGCGAAGGCTACACTGCACCAGAGCTATGCCACCTCATCGCGACCAAATACCTGCAAATCGATATCGCAGAGGATGTTGAGAAAGTCAAGGAGTTGGTGCGGTAGTTGCTTGTGAATACGAGGACCCGCCGGCGCCGAAGCGGAAGTTCATGCTGAGACCGGGGAGGACGATCGTGCGTCGGAATTGGCATTGCTGTTGGCAATGAATCTGCGGAACCGATTGATGTTATGAAGGTGTGGGAGGCGCTGGACGAGATGGAGGGGATGGCTGCGGAGTCTTGATGAGATCAGAGCAACTACGACTCGAATAAGCAAAGACGACACGGGGAGGAATGAGGTGAAGTCTTCGCTATGTGAGGAGAAGTCTTCGCTATACAGAGCGATCACATGAGACTTTGCATCCTAAGTGGGGGGGGGAGGTACCTTGGCCAGGCAGTTGCTGCACTTCTCTAGCTCTTTGCGTTCTTGTACATGGCTACGTGCCCGAGTAAGTGCTTCGCGTTTCGTTTCATTCGGAATTGTAAACTTGACATTGTATCTGTGAGTCGGACTCCACTCCGATGATTCTGCGTTCTAAACGAGTATTAATTGGGAGCTATTCTGCTATTGATTTTTCAATGTTCATGTATATAAAACTATGCGATAGCCACGATGTTGTCGCCGTCGTCCATCTATTTCGTGTTACTCAACCCTAACCTATCGACAGCCTAAGGCAGTAATAGACTGACTAATCGAGCCAACTTCGTCCTTCGCACCGTCCTTAGCTAGCTACCCACGACTACATGCATTCCTAATGCTAACGGCAGAAGACCCACAACGCGATCGACGGTTGATCAGAGAAAGGAGGTCTGCTCAGGTTCCGCACCGATGGAAGATCTCATGAACAACAACAATAAAATTGAAACCGACATGCAGTCTTCTAGACCAACCGTTAGGGATGTTCGTACTCTCCTTTCCCGGCTTCGTGCTTCCGACCGTTCGCGTCCGACCACGTTGCGGCTTGCCCAATCCGAGCGAATTACAAGCGAAGCCTCTACCAAGGTAGCCCGACGGAAAATTCAAAATTCCGGGGTTGGTGGCGAGACATATCTTAAGTATCATCAAGAAGTCTCCAAGCGATGCTTCTACCAAGGTAGCGCTACGGAGAGGATTACACTTGCTGGTTTTGGCGGCGAGACATTCTCGTACGAGCGGGACAAAACAAACACCCGCACAGCATGCTCGCATTTCCTGAGCATTGATCTGTCTTCTCGAGGACGTCCTTGGCAGCCTCAGACCTTCCGGCGTGGCCGTAGAAGCATGAGGCGCCTTGCTATCAATCAAGACTACCACGCAAGACTATCTGGACGACGCAGGCCCCTAGATCTGACGATCTCTCTCTCAAAGAGGTTGCCCATTCTCCGATGCCAAGGTGTCAGCCTTGCGAGGACCAACCGTCGCTGGCATGCGCGCGGTTTCCAACTGGCGGTCAAGACATACTGTAAGGCGTCCCACGGTTTGGCGAAGCCATCTCATTTCGATTCCTGGAGGTCTCCCGACTATTCATCGCAAGAATGTAGAAGGTATAAATGATGAGAATCATGGCGACCTTCTCCTCTCGCGGCGCTCCAAACCTGCGTGTCCACAACACGCTCGACATCGCAGTCGAAGTCACTCCCTACGACATGGGAGGCGCCATCTCCTTCGAGTCCAAAGACGTGGCAGGCGCGGTGCCAGTGGGATTCCCATTTTCCGAGGAGCCATCGGAAACCCAGCTCACCACGACGTTCCTCACGTCGTACGGATTCGATCCGAGCAATACGAACTCTTTTGGCATAATCGCTACAGTCTCCGTGGTTCAAAATGCTGGTATGGTCTACGGCCAATATTGGGACGAACTGTATTGACGCCGGGTCAGGAATCTTCGGTCCAGTTCCCAACTCCGTCACGCCAGTGGTCACTTTCCCGATCGGCGAGCCAACGACAACAACGGACGACTTGGGCTCTGTGTCAATAGTCACGCCGACAAGTGTCGTCACGTGTACAGAGTTCAACGACGGTCTGCTCCCGAACCAAGGTGCAGGAGCAGCGACAGATCAATTGACGTGCCAAATTCCCAATACGGCTATCGCTCCGGGCATTGTGACTGTGGGTTTCCTAGGGCCTTCCGTTTTCGGTGGACCAGGCTACTTTGACCCGCAATATGCGTTCAGTGTTGACTCGAAAACCACAACCACCAGTACTGAGACTACTACGAGCACGTCATTCGTTGATGCCTTGATCGTGGGCTCCGCGACGGTGACGGCCATGAGCTACTTGGTGACGGTCAGCGAGACGCCTACTACGACTCTCACGGGGATCTCGACGTCTTACGTGAGTTGCTTGTCAAGCACTTCCTCTACAACTACCGGCACCGGCACTGCTTCAACATCTGAGGGCACAACTTCAACAAGCACCGGCACAACTTCAACAAGCACCGGCACTATTTCAACAACCGGCGGCACTGCTTTTACCACCAGCGGTACGGTTTCTTCTACATTCACCGATACTGCTTTCACAACCATCGGCGCTGCTTCTACGACCACCTCCACTGCTTCTACGAATACCAACACTTCCACGACCACATCCACTGCTTCCACCTCTACCGGCACTGCCTCTACAAATACCGGCACTGCTTCCACATCCACCGAAGCGGCTTCCGCAACTACAACTGGAGTCTTCTCTGAGGCTACTCAATCAGTCTTCATCCTCGAAGCATACGGCGTTCCGCGCATCCTGGACGGCTCAGATGGCGCGGTTCAGTCCGACGATACCTTTCAATTCGCCGCAAGCAACACCGGTACCCTACTATCCCTCCTGACGAACGGTCAGGTCGTCGACAGTGGCAGTCGTGCCGCTAGTGTGCCCATCAGCCGCAGCCTTCGAAAGAGACAAGAGTCCACAGACGGATCAAGAATCTTCTTTGCCGCCGCCGACGACGACTCTTTCGAGGCCTGCGACTGCGCGATCTCTTCCAACAACAAACTGAGCTGCACTTGCGACTCTCTTACCGGCTTGATCATTGGCACGTCCGGCGACTTGCTCGGCGTCCTCGCTATCGGCGAAATCGACGGCTTTCAGGAGTGCGCTCCGGTGGCCGTGGTCGATCCCCAGTCCTTGACATCAATTTCGCTCCCCACGTATCCAACCGGTGATTCGACACCGGAGCATCAGACAGGTGGTCCGATTCCCGAATATCCGGCTGGGGATTCGGCGACGGGTGGTTCGAACCCAGCGTATGCTGCAGATGGATCGATGCCTACGTATGCTGCAGACGGTCCGGTCCCTGCCCATGCGACAGATGAATCGAACCCTATGTATGCAGCGGATGCGGCCGGCAACTTCACCTCCGCACCTACGACCCTCGTCACCAAAGTCATCAAGACGGTGACGGCGATGGACTGCGACTCGGAGAGCGCACCCACGCCAGCACTGCATCGCCGTCAAACGACTTCTCTTGCTTCCGGCTTCAGCGGCCCGGATTTCACTTTCAGCGAAGGCAACAACGTCGCTACAGTCACGAGCACTGAGACCAGTGTGACCGTCGTGTCTACACTCATAGTCGGGGGAACTGTGAGCACCGTGACGGAGGTGATGACCAGCGGGATGGAAACGACCACGGTAACGAGCGCGGAGACGACGACCACGCTGAGCACGACGGCGACGCAGGATGATCGGATGGTTTCTACCGTGACTGGCTGTGCGCCGACTGGCACCGTTCGGTAGACTTGCGTGCTGCTCGCGGGAGTTTCCCCTGGGACTCTGGAGGATGAAGAGGTCTCAAGGCACTGGCATCTCTCGTCCTTCTCGCCTCACATGCGCAAAAAAGAAGAAGAAGAAGACATTTGTCACGGTCTTTGATATGGTATGGTACAAGTCCATCCCATCGCAGGGCAGTGGGTCATTGCTGAAAGCCCGAGGCGCAGGAGTTGGTTAGTAGTCAATGATCGCCTGCTTTTCCATCCTTTTCCCAGCTTTTCCCTTCTCCAAATTCAAGGTCTTTCCTTCATTCCTCCTTCTTTCCTTCCTTCCTACCCCAAGACAAACAAACTTTCCAAATCACGTCCACGGCCCATGCATTCCAGATTGGTTCTCACTCTCCATGGGCATCGCCTGCCTCCTTTGGTTGGGGGGGGTGTCGCTCAGCTTGAGCTTCGCGAGCTCCCATGTCTCCTGACAGGCTGAGTCCTGTCTGACCACAGAGGAGTAACGCATACGTTCACGGTACCTCGCATCTCACGCCGCTGTCTGACGAGATCGCAATCAATTCTGCTTCTCCAGCAGTCAACGGCGGATCCGTGGCACACACCACCAGTGGGATGAGGTTGCTGTCGGAGGCATTTCGAGAAAGGGGAGAAGGAATTGGATACGTGCTGACATGAGATCGCGCACCGCGAGACGGGGGCGATGATAGATCTTCACATGCATGCAAAAAAACTCATTCATTCATTCATCATCTCAGCGTATCGTTAAAATGCATCGTATCCATCGTTCCACATCTCACATCCCAAATTTTCCAATCCGAAACCCCTTTTTCCGACCCGCCAACCACCCTCCAAACCCAAACCCAACACTTCAACTCACTCCCACTTCCCCTTCCACTCCCGACTAATCCTCTCCAACTCCCTCTCCGCCCGCTGCTCCACTTCCCTCCCCACCTCTCCCCCTCCCGCCTCACTCTCCGCCCTCTTCCACCTCCTCACAACCTCCTTATACTTCTCCTGCAACCACAGCTCCGCCTCCTTCCTCTCCCTCACCTTCCGTTTCAAATACCTCCCCCCATCTCCGTCCTCCACAGTCCTCGCAAATACCCTCCGCATACGATGCGAGTACAATTGACATGACGACCCCGGTCCTTCATTATACACTGGCCCTAAACAGCGGTTGAACTTCCGGACGAACGAGTTGGATGTCGAAGGGTTGGCGAGGGCGGACTTGATGACCGGTTCGACGACTTCTTCGAAACAGTCCTCGCAGATGGTGAGCGAGGGGATGTCCGGGTGTGTATGCCACAGCGCGCCGAGCAGCATGTTGTCGCGGGTACATTCTCGCAAGCGGGTGCGGCGTTCAACGAGGTCGATCAAAGGCATCGAGTCGGCGCCTTTGCGGGAAGAGAGGGCGGCTTCGTGGGTGTTGACGAGTGCGTCGAGGTAGGCTGAGAAGCGGGTGGACTCCACTCGCATCGCGCAAAGGCGAGGTTCGTGAGATGCGCGGTTGGGCAGACGCACGAAGAGGCCCGCGAGGGTGGGGAGGAGACGTTCGATTTTGCGGACGTCGCCGTAGCAGATGTGGAAGTCGCGGACGAAGAGGCCGTCGGGGTCGCGGAGGCCGTACCATGATTGGGATGTTGGCATGTTGCCTGGACATGGGTCGGAGGTGGCTTCGACTTCGGCGACGTCTTTGAGGAGATTGAGGTCTGCGCGCTGTTGCTGGAGGGTGAGGAGCCAGGCGAGGCGGATCCACGGCGAGCCAAATGCGCATTGGACTTTGGTTGAGAGGTTGCGGGGGAGGGAGCGTCGGAAGAGAGGACGGAAGAAGGTCCGCTCGAAGAGGGTGGAGATGCAGTCTGGGCAGAAGTCGATGGTGGGTGAATTGGTGATGGTGTACCAGTCGTCAAGGCCTGCAATGGGATCCGTGCGTGGACAAGGTGGGAGACCCTTTCTCATGAGGATAGCGAGGTCCTTTTTAGCTTGGGAGGAGCTGGCAAAGGACTCACGCTTGGCTTCCGTCTGCCGCGGACGAGAGTCGGTCGGGCGAGATTCGACGGAAGGTACGGTGTTCATCGAATGGCCTCGGACAAGTGATGGTCGGTGAGGCATGGAAGACATGTACGAATTGGATGAAGGACTGCTGGACAAAGAAGCCGACTTTGGCGAGCTCCTCGTAGGTCCGTGTTGAGAAGGCGGAGCCAAGGTATCTTTCGGCTTGGGAAAGTAGGCGTGCTCCTGCTCCGAGGGCATCCCGATCGCTGAACCCATCAAACTACTGTCTTCTGGGTATGGCAAACTGTTCGATGGTCGTGGAGAATGCTCCGAAGGATACCGCCGACTGCCATCGACATTTCCGACCTGCGGCACCGTTGCAGAAAGGCGAGAGCGAGGTTTGTTCTTCCACAAAGCGTTCGCAGCTAACAATGCACTCCAATCCAGATCTGTCTTGGGCAGATGTGGTGAGTTGGGAGAGTACTTGGAAGTGCGAGGCGATGGCGATGATGGACGCGAGCTTGACGCAGAGTGTGGCCTCGAGCCTAACACACTTCCATCTGCCGAATGATCGGAGCTCATCCTTGAAGAGCGTGCAGGAGACAATCCTCTGTTCCTGCCTGAGCCTGTCGGAGAGAGGCCCCTCGAGGAAGAGCAGCTGCCTTCGCGAGAACGATTCCTCGAGATTGCCATTCTCGGGTCCAGGGAAGAGCCCATTGATGCCATATCATGAGCTTCACTGAGCGATGTCGCAGCCGTCAAAGGAGTCGGACGCCGTGTCTTCTCAACGTTCAACCTTCCGACTGTTGGCAGCGTATTCTGGGTGTCCGTATATCGTCTTGCATCCAGATTTGCCCTTCGTATCGGCGGTGCATTCGCAGGAGGTGGCGCAAAGTCAAAAGCAGCTGTACTCGGACTTGCAGCCAAAGGAGATTCAGTGAACCTCTTTCCAGACATGAAGTGCGTCTTAGTCTCACTCTCTGCATCATCAATCGCGCTCTCATCCGGTACCCTCCCAGATCCAAAGTAGTCCTTCCCTCTGCTGAATCGTCCAGAATCCCGGCGAGGTGATGCCGGCTGTGCACCGCTCGGATATCTCGAACTCCTAGAACTGTTCAATGCCGGCGATGGCGGAGTCATACTCTCGGGCGACAAGAACCTCTCATTCGTGATACTCGAGTCCTTCTTCAATAGCGTCGGCTTCGTGTACGCATACGGCGAGGATGTCCTCCCAACAACTTCCAGCACAGGCCTCGTATCCTTGATATCCAACCTCGAGGGTCTCCGACTCGCCTTTCGCACTTTCTCATCATCACTCGTAGGCGGCGTGGGTATGCCAGTACTGCTCGAGTCCGACAGCACAAATCTCCGCTCGTACATGTTGGACAATTCCGTTTCCATGATCAACGGTTCCTGGTCGACATCTCCTCTTGCAGGGACGTCATCTTTGCTGGCTTCTCTCAACCGTCGCCGGGAATCAGCTTCCTTGCGTAAGGCTGTGACTTCATCTTCGACACAAGGCTGAGGTGGCCAAGACCTCCTCCTCCGGACCGGTGAACGCGGCGGCGGCGGACGGGATGACCTTCTCGCGTTTGAGGAAGGCGGTGGTAGAGGATGGTGGTATCGAGGATCGTAGCGGTCTGTGAGGTGTCGTTCGGGAGGTGGGCGGTTCAGATTGCGAGAGCGGTCGTCGAAGTTGGGGGTGAGGTTGCGAGGGTCATACCCCGCGGTGGCCCGCGAAGGTTGACAAGGGTCTCGAGATGATGTTGACGAGGATGATGAAGATGGAGGGTACGAGTCGGTGTGTCGTGAAGGTCGTGGTCGTGAATCGTAGGCTTCGTAATAGGGCGCCATCTAGCGTCGATGCATAGGGAGAGGGAGAGGGACAGTAGGCCGTGAGGGAGAGCGAGTGAGGCGGTAGTGGTGGTGGTGGTAGGAAGGGTAAAAGGTGGTCGCGTGAGGTGGATTGATGAGGAAGAAGAACAAGAAGAAGAGTCGAAAGAGTGGAGTGGAGTGGAGTGGAGCCGTGATGCTGATGCTGACTTGTCACATCATCCTCGAGCACCTCCACAGGTTCAACAACGCGCGGTCCCTGGGATGCATCTGCTCTGCAGCGTGAAGGACGAGAAACGGGTTTGGGTGGGAATCTGCGGACAGGACTAAGGTAAGGTAGTTAGCTTGCTGCGGCCGACGGCGCGCCCTGCTGCAGAGTGCAGAGTGCAGACTGCAGACCGACAGACAGACCGGAAGACTGAGGTGATGGATGGACGGACTCGGCGCAGCACGTCGACAGAACTACATCGACTACTTCCCACGTCGTTGTCGAGGTATACGGTAAGGTAGTCAGTATTGGTGAGCGTGTGAAGGTGAGGCCTCCCCCAGCCCAGCAAACATCGGGCATGACATTGGTCACTCGCCCCGCGTGGTGCCTTGAGTTGGTTGTACACATATGCTTGCGGCAAGTACAAGGTGACCTGCAGGGCGGCCTCCCACTTCTGCAACAGCTGGCTGGCCATCGGACGGGCCTGCTCATTCACCGCCACTGTGACCCTACCTTGACTCTCCTTCCTTCATCTGACAAGGACCCCCATCAACACACATGAAAGGAACATGTCGATATGCCCAATCTGACCGACTCAACGGCAGCCATCCTCGTCGACGTGACACTCGATGAGGTGGAACCTACCTACTGATTCCGCCCAACACGAGTTCGATCCACAAATAGCAAGCCGACACGCGACCTTACTCTTCTTACTACTAACTACTGCATCGTGGTCCAGATGCTAGCTGCAAATCGCCACATGGTCGGGACATCTGCCCTCAAAAGCTTCATAGGTAAGGTGTATATACCTAGTTCTACTGCGACAGCTCCTCATCCTCAAAAAGTCTCATCCCTCGCTCAATGTCGATCGAGTTTGTCTGCCGTGCCGCCCTCTCAAACATTCAAACACACGAACAGCACATCCAGCATGAAAGCAAGCATGCCTGTCACGAAAGCGGTGCAGCTCGACATCGCTCTGACCGTCCGACAACAGGCACAAGGCAAGCCTTGCAAATTTTCACATGTCAGTGAAAAGGGAAAGAAGCAACAAAAAAAAGGGGGGAACGACGGGCACTCACTCTTCAAGGTTCTTACGCACGAGATCGGGTGATCGACACAGGTTCGGGGAAGCTCTCATTTCATCAGTCACAGCTGTCAGAGAACTCCCGTCGTGATGAGAGGTACCGCCTGAACTTTTGGGCTCCAAGGGAAGAGAAGACCATTATCACTCCTGCGTATACTCGACTCGACTTTGCCGCTACGTTGTATGGACCCCGTCTCCCCATCGAACACAATGCATAAATGCCAATGCCTCGTCACGAACACTCCATCCCCGGAGTTCGCCGCTCCCATCCATGTCCGTACCCATCAGCACAGGCCGGCCTCCGCGAACCTGGACTGTATGTACAGTATACGCTCAACTCATCCTGTCGTGACCCCGTCAACCACCCTCCCCGATGGACGCCGTGTGACATCTCATCGTCAGGCCCGCATGGCATACATAGCCTGCTTCGCGTTGGTACCGAGTGTAAAATCCCCCAGACGGCTCGAGAAACGTCCGTCCGGTGGGCGAGCAAGAGCAAATAGCACATGACAGCCATATGGAAATGGGGAGGTGAGAGTTGGGTATACTTTCTGTATGCAGCACGCACAGCTCTACCTATCGTTTCTCCTTTTCTCCTCCTCCTCCCAACCCATCCGCTTCAACGTCCCAGCACTAGCCCTCGTCAACACATGCGCCATCTTCAACGCAGCGCTGACAAGCGGGTGGTCAGGCGGCAGCGGCTCCTCCTGCTCGGGCTCCTGCTCGCCTATCGTCTCCTTCATCTCAGTGGAGACCTCCGAAGCATCCGATCCAGAGGCTTCCCAGTCTATGCCACTCTGAACCACCTTTCTCTTTTTCGACCGCTGCTCCAACGTGCGCAACGACAGCGTCGTGCTGTTGCCATAGATTGCCCCGCCTTCGACTTCGCGGTAGTCCAGGGCCAGAGACTTCGGCAGCATGGTCATCATCACCGATTGGACGCCCTTGTCTAGATCGTTCCATTTGTCGCCCAGCCTGCCAGGCACGAATTGAATCGCCTGAACCTGCTCGAACCGCTCGAAGATGTAGTTGACCGGCACATCGGGTGGTACTTCCTTCTTCTTGCCACCCTTCTCCATGCCACCCTCTCCCGCTTTGCCCTGCCTCTTCCCCTCAACAAGCCAGTGCGGTAATCTCACAGTCAACTCTGCCGGCGCCGTCAACACCCCCTCTTTGATCCTCACACTCCTTTGCACTCTCCACACGAAATTCTGAATCGCCTTGTCCGCCATCGCCTGGTGGACAATCGCTTTCAAGAACTTTTTGCGGGTGAAGACGATATCCGTGATGAACAGCGGGAGAGGCACGCTGAGGCGTTGCTCGGAAGTGGTGGCGATCATACTGGTGAGATGGAGGTCTTGTTCGCTTGTTGTGCCGCTGCGGGACGGTCTGAAGTGGAAGCTCATGGCGAGGGATGGCAGGGGTGCAGAGGAGTGGGGATTGGGAACCGCGGGAGTGAAGTAGGCCATGATGAAAGGGGCTTGCTTTTTGTTCTCGGGTTGACGATTGGTTTCTGGGGTTGTCAAGCGTGTGGAGGTCGATTTCTTCGGGTCGACATCGTCAAGCGGAGAAAAGTACGACAGCGCCGTCTCGATGCCGGGGACGGTGCTCTGGACGATGAGTTGTCGCGGATGTGGAGCTGTCGGCCTTGAGGGAGTGGTCTCGAGTGGCTCTTTGGGATTCGAGGCCGATGATTCCTTTTCCTGCAGCAGGCGACGGAAGTTCACTTTCCAATCTGGTTGTGACACCTCGGATGATCGGCGCCAGTATGAGCTCGCTGTGACCTCATAATCAGATACTCCACGCTCGATCTGATCCAATTGCTGAGCGACTGTAACCGCGGCCTTGTCCAGTCTGGAATGCAGCGCCTTTGGGATGTCTTCGTTCGATGCGTTCTTCTCTCCATCGACGAAACCCGGCTTTACTTTCCGAACGAGGTCGAGATTGTGATAGCGTCGCTGAAGGCCAGACGAAGCGGGTCCAGAAGGAAGGGCCACAATAGCATTCTTGGCATGACTGTGCGAGATGACAGCCTCTTCCACAGCCATCGACACACTTTCCGTCGTCGCAGTATTATTTGGCAGCAGTGAGAGGAGCAGCCGTCGAGCGTTGATTGTGTCGTCCCGCATCCTGCTGTGAATTGACACCTTGCCATTGTCTCCAAACATGATGGCCGATCTGGTCGAGCGCGCAACGTAGCTAACGTCTTCGTCTCGGAATTGGACGGAGGTCTCGGCGCGATGATCAGCTTCCGTCGGTATGGGTAAATGTGGTGTCAAATTCCACTCGAGGCGCGAAGCATTGACCAGCTCAAGATTGACACGACGGACAACCTCCTCGGCATCTCTGCGACGACCCGTGACCCTCATGATGCTGGCAGGTCGATGTGGCTCGATAGAGGTCTGCGAGACGAGGCTGTGCGAGTCGATCAAGCTCTCGTAGTAAGGGCGGCCAGTGTCTGATACCAGGTCGAAGAGTAGAGACATCTGCCAAGGTTGAAGGTGCAACTCAATCTCGCCAATCTCTTTCTCCTCTGTTTCGATCGTCATCCACCAGCTCAGACGCAAGATCTTTTCGGAAAACTGTTGCTTGTTGCTGGGAGCTTTCTTCAGCACTCCCGATGGTCGCTGGGAGATGGGCGTTTTTCCAGAGCGCCAATGAGAGGATCCAAGCTCCCGCAATTTGCTTTTGACATATGACGCCTTCTGTTTGCCTCCAGTGGTGGTAGACGGAGTGAGGGAACGGACCAGATATGTTGACAATTGGCCGGCGGTATATCTATCCGTCAACTTTTTCCTCAGAGCCTCGAATGTCGCATTATCCACAATCGTCGTGGTCGCTGTAGCCTCCACTCGCAAAGCTTCGATCGAAGCGTAGACATCCTCCTGCTTGGGTATGACATTCTTCGCCTTGACCTCGCTCTCGATATCCTGCGCGCTGAGCTTCTCTTCGTCCTCAGCGGGTCGGTTGAAGACCAGATATTTCGAGGCCTGGTTCTTTGGTGATTCCTCCTCATTCGCATCCTGCATTACAATAACTCCCGAGTCCGACTGTGTTGTACCAAGAAACTTGGTAGGCAATGATTCCACCACGACCTTTTGCCTCTTTTTGCCCTTTCCAACATATCTTTCTCCGGATGCATCGACTCGTATATGGCTGCGTTGAGATCGTCCTGCCTCTTTGTGGTCAACCTTCCGGATTAGGCCAGTTGTAGCCTCTTCGCACAGCGGCCTTCGGGAGGAGAATGGCCGACATCCTTGATGGAAATGTATCGAGTTGGTTCGTGGAGATGGCCTCGTTTGCAGTATGACTTCTCGGAGCTGGCATCGTAAGCATGTTGATGGCCGGAGCAGGGCGCCGGACGACATGAATATTTGACCAGAATGATGAGAGAAGATGGCGAACGCGTGAATAAATTCTGGAGGCGAGCTCAGGAAGCTATCCCGGTGACGAAGGCGTAAAGTCGTGGTGGTCATGCAAAGACTTTGGTCCACTTTTGTTTGCACTCTCCTTTCCCTAGAAGAAGAAGACGTAAACACCAAGCCAACAATGTTGACACGCATGTGGGATTTCTGTCGGCGATGAACGCGAACGATGAGATGGGTACTGAAGAGCCGTTCAACCATTGATAGGCTGCTCTGGTTCGCACTGTCAACCATAACATGCATCCTCGCCATTCTGCTACATCGTTCGTCCGAAGCAACAGTGATCGATTCGAGGTCATTGAATGCTGAAGTGGAGTATGGTCCAACATAGCGTCGTTCAAAGACCACAGCTAAAGCTTGCAAAGGACAGCCTGGAATGTCAAGCACCATCTGGGAGGCATCTCGCCATGGTTTGCACGAATTCCGCACGCTCTCAATGGCTCCAATGATGTGCCACCAGGCTGCTTCGTCGACCAAGTCCATCTCATGTCGCGGCATGGTGAGCGATATCCTACGTTGGGACCTGGAATACGAATGCTCGAGCTATACCAACGACTACAACGTGCCAACATCACGTTCGCTGGAGATCTGGCTTTCGTCAACGCGTGGAACTTCTTCGCGCCATTGCCTGATCAGCAGTTCGAGCAGCTGACAACGACTGGTCCATTTGCGGGAACTCTTAGTGCCTTCTCCGCTGGTGTTAAGCTCAGAACAAAGTATTTGCATCTGCTAAAGCAAGCCCTAGCCCAGCGGCAGACATCATTCTGGGCGAGCGACTCAAAGAGAGTCATCGATACCGCCAAATACTTCGCTTCTGGCTTCTTCGGCATGGACTGGGACAACAAAACGACCCTCCACATCATCCCGGAGACACTTGAGCAAGGAAGCAATACATTGACACCCGGTCGTGCGTGCCGGAACTATTTCGATGACAACGATGACTACGGCCGTGGCTACGGAGCCAAGCAATTAAAAGCGTTTGGCTCGACATACCTTCCGGACATTGGTCAACGTCTGCGGGATGACAACCCCGGGATCGCGTTCAGCAACGAAGAGGTCTATACCATGCAGGAGATGTGCGGCTTTGAAGTCATGGCCAAAGGATCCTCCCAATGGTGCGAAGTATTTACTCGAGATGAATGGCTATCTTTCGAGTACGCAAGAGAAATTTGGCACTACTACCGCGCAGGGTCCGGAAACCCGTACGCCGCCTCATTGGGCTTCCCATGGCTAAATGCCACTGCGCACTTGCTAAAGCGAGGACCGAAAGCCGGGCCTTTGTTTCTGAGCTTCAACCATGACGGCGATATCATGACCTTACTAGCAAGTCTCGATCTGTTCCCTCAGAGCCCGCCTCTGCCGACGAGCCATATTCTGCACGACCGCACTTGGCGAATGTCAGATGTGACGCCTATGCAAGGCCGCATAGCGCTCGAAAGAATGACTTGCACTGCTCCGAAGACTTGCTATGGGAACCCATTGTATCCGAATCATGTTTATTGCGATGAGAACGAAGAGGGGGAGTCCGAAACTTATGTGCGGATCGATATAAACGATGCGATCGTGCCGCTTCCTGGATGTGCCAGCGGTCCCGGCGGCTCATGTTCGCTTCAGGACTTCGAAAAGAGGGTCAAAGAGACAGGCCGAGAGACAAAATCATTCGCGGAGATGTGTGGGAATGGAGGATCTGGCGGCATTGAATTTTTGCATCAAGAGGACAAGGAAGCCGATCCACAGCAGGGCGGTCCACGGTAGTACAGCATTGACCTTCAGCCCCTTGGTCATCATGCGGACCCAAGGCATGAGATGTGAAGCCGGGAATTACCGTTTCGAAAGGTATGATGTTGCCGTTTCGGGCTTTCTACATTGGCCCACAAATATCTCTCACTTTCTTTTCCATGGCTTCAGGTTCAAATACGAGTCGAGACTGCCTCCTCCTACTCTTTCGCATTACAAACACCGCATACCCCACGCCCAACCAGAATGATATCCTATCGAAAAGCGTGAGCAAGACTATCGCTCTTCAATCGACGACCTCTGCTTTCAAGACACTCACGGCGTTGCAACAAAGACACTCAGTAGCGTCCTCTCCAGCCAAAACCACTCCAAGTCATACGTTTTGATCAGCTTCAGGACACTGATCGGCGCCATGATGCTCCAGAACTCAGCCTTGAGGACTTGAAGTAAGAGATAGAGCCATGGCTCCAGAGGACGAGTTCGACAGGCGATGCGATGAAGGCGAGGAGCTCGAGCGTTAGGATGATGACGCGGGTGCTGTAGCGAGGCATGGTCAGCAAAATCCTCAGCGGGTGGATGCCACACGACTCACGCTGGAGCGTTCTGACCGGATCCTGTCTCATCGAGCAGTACAAATACCAGGACTAGAATGTTTCCCAGCACGAGCTGAGAGTGTGAAGCCCAGAGGCAACAGAGAGGAGAGAATGATAGAGCTCGTGGGCGTAGGAACCATACCTTCTCGCCGGCGAGAATGCCCGGATAAGGATACAATGCTTGCTTGAAGCAGGAATAGAATGGATGGATCCGACCGGGATTGTTGGTACTACACATCTATGTCCTAAACATAGTTTCTTATCTGTTCTTTCAGCTGTACCGCGAGCGGTTATGCTGAGGCTGCATACAATCGACGGGATTCTAGCAATCGTCCTTCCCGCAGGCGCGTAGCGATACGTAGGAGCCAAAAGGTGAATCTGCTGGGTTGTGCTGTGCCGCCAGACATGCAGAAGCATCATTTGCAGCAAAAGGTCCATATTTTCCATGCCTGTGATTGCAGGCGCGTAACGATACATGAGGTCAAAGTCGAAATGGGAACCAGGCTGAACAGACATCTCAATACTAGCGCCTGCATGGGCTCCTGTGGTTTTACCTGTCCGAAGTAGGAAGCAGCTCTAAGCGCCGCCAAGTTTGATAGACGATTGGGCCTGAGGTGGCAGCTCTAAGCGCCGCCAAGGTTGATAGA
Organism: Zymoseptoria ardabiliae STIR04_1.1.2; assembly: GCA_000223765.2. Classification (NCBI taxonomy): domain Eukaryota; kingdom Fungi; phylum Ascomycota; class Dothideomycetes; order Mycosphaerellales; family Mycosphaerellaceae; genus Zymoseptoria; species Zymoseptoria ardabiliae. The sequence continues at coordinate 100,006 of AFIV01000468.1, read as the reverse complement.
CGGTTGGGCCTGAGGTGAAGGCGGCAGCGGGCAAAACCTGAATAGATCCGATGATCTTCGTTTCATCGCTCTTGAGAATTTCAAGACCGTATCTTCGTCCGCTCGTCCGTTCTATGGGAAGGGCGCAGCGAGACTGTCTCATCTGCTTCAGCTAAGTCAAACCATCCTCTTCTCCTATCCGATCATTCGCGTGTAAGTCATAACACCATAACTCCGATTCCATAAGCGCCTCCGCTCAAGCAAGCTTCTGCCTGTTGTGACTGACTCCTCTGTGTCTCCGTTGCGAGCTCGAGCAATTCCAGACAGACTCCGTTCTGTTCCAAAGTGCTCATTATGTCCGCCATCCTTGCCCCTTTCCTGATATGCGAATGCTTTCCCTATTACTTGCAGCCCGTGCAAAACGAATCGAAAATGGGCAGCCTCACGTCCTTGATCTTCCGGCCTTCTTCGTCCGACTTGGCAGACAATGCCTTCTAGAACATGGTGCCGAAGTTCTCGTTGACCTCCGCGAGTGGTTTCCGCGGGCTGGCGGGTCGACCACCGTCCTCGGTGACAGGCTTGCGATGTCTGCGAGTGAATTAGTATTGAGGACCGATGGCCCCGGAGGACAGCCGTGCATACCTGAAAGTGAAGCCCACAAACTGCGAGCGTCCAATCTCGCCACCCCGATCTGCCATCCGCTCAAGAGCCTCCTGCTTCTCCAAGACCTCCTTGTATTTGGCCATGTCCTTCTCGTTGCCGAAGTCGTCAAAGTAACCAGCATCCGTCTCTGAGTCGAGTTCCGGCACAAACGGCGCGCGCTCCTGTCGGATTTTATCCCAGGACACCTCCTTGAAGTAGTCATGGTCTTTGACCTGCTTGATGCCGCGCAGTCTGTTGCCCTTGACGTTGATGAGGCGAGTGATGAGATCCCAAGTGCGGCGAGAGAGGAAGTAGCTCGGGTCTTCGTATTCCGGCTTGCGCAATACTTGCTGCCATCGCTTCAAATTCTGCCAGGTCTCATCTACCGATGCTCCAGCGAATGGAGGGTAGCCAGCAAGAGCCTCGAAGAGCATGCAGCCGAGAGACCAGTAGTCGACAGTGAAATCGTACTCGTCGCCCTTGAGCACTTCGGGAGCCATGTAATCTGGTGACCCAACAATGGACTTGGCATAATTGACGTCGCGCTCTCTCAGTGAGCGATAACCTTCACGACGCTCGGAAAGAGAGCGATCTTCCATGGGCCGACCGAAGGGAACTGCTGAGGATGGGAGATTGCCCACTTCTTCGAGCTTGATCCGCATGCTCTCGATCTTGGCAGGAGCGAGAAATCCTGCGGCCAATCCAAAGTCTGTGAGCTTGACGTGACCTGTGCCGTCGATGAGGAAGTTCTCTGGTTTCAGATCGCGATGAATGTAACCCAAGGTGTGCAGGGCATCGACGCAGAGGAACATTTCGGAAATGTAAAACCGCGCATGACGGTTGTGTAGTACACCGGTGTTGTTCAGCAGCGTGCGGAAGTCACCGCCCGGTACGTATTCCATGGCCAGGTAGATGCTGTTGTCGTCTTGGAATGCATACAACAAGCGTGTCAACCACTCGCTCTTAGCATTGGTGAGAATGTCGCGCTCGGTGAGGACGTGACGGACTTCGTCCAGCTTGAAAAGTAGCTTCTTGCTCATGACCTTGAGGGCGCAAATCTCGCGGGTATCCTTCTTCGATGCCAAATACACCTGTCCGTATCCTCCTTGGCCAATCTGGGTCAAGATTTGGAAGTCGCCTTGTCGAAGCCTGGTCCGTCGCTGTCGGAGGTTCGCCCGCTCATGACCCAGGTATTGCGTCCACAACTGATCGTGCTTATCCACGTCTCCCGCGGGCATTGACGGTGTTGGCGGAGGGTTGTGCGCCTTGAATGCTTGCAAGCGATTTTGGCGGTTGTGGACGTATGACAACAGATCGTAGTAGTAGTCGAGGAAGTAAAGTTGTGTAACATTTGCCAGTCTCTTAACACTCGGCTTTTGTAGCTTTTCAGTCTCCTCTTGCGTCAGTCCATTCGAGATGGTCTTGGGTTGGCGGCCTGGTGAGAGGTCTTCTCGCGAGCTGTATGGCGCCTGTCGGCTCGCAGCGGCCTGGTTGACGAAGCTCTGTGTTTGTTGTATTTGCGGGCGACTGCTCGGCGGTGTGTTCTCCTTGCCATTCTTGCGGGTGGGACTGCCTGGTGCGCCTGCTTTCGCATCCGCTGCGGCAAATGGATCGATCTCGTAATCGTACTTGTTGGGAGTGCCAGCGCCCTGCTGTCTCGACTGGAGCGCACCGTGGTTCGGATGTCCTTGTGTGGGCAGGAGCTTCATGGCGTTTGCGAAGACATTGGGCAGGTCAAAGGCGCCCGGTGGCAATTTGTTCTTGCTCGGACTGCCTTGGGGAGTTTGCGGCGGCGAGATGAAGGCATCTTGGTCGCGTATCGGCGTGCCAGGCATACTGTGAGCGTCGTTGGTGGAGCGGGTGTGTAGAAGTGGTGGAGGGACAGGCAGGGCGAAGTCGAGCTTCTGCGCGCCGGGAGTCTGTGACGTGTTGGAAGCCATTGCGCGCAGAGGTCGGAACGAGGGGCGGTCGAGGTGGAAGCTGCTCGGCGGAGCAGGTGCGTTGAGGTGCGATGCGCAGTTGGGCGAGGACAACTGCAGACGCGACGAAGGTGTTGGTTTGGTGAACTCCGAATTCCAGCAAACAGCCTGTGACGAGGATGGGCGGCTTGGATGTGAAACATCAAAACAATCCCGCTTGCACAGCAACGGACCCAACTTCTTCCCAAACACACATACCTCTCATCCCAGCTCGCACACGGCACGATTGCCCATCGCCAATGGACATACCTGATGACAGTATGTCTCTCTCCGCAGCGATCTGCGATGCTGAAGCGGTCTCTGGCGTGGTGGTGTCCATGGTCGGCCGGATGTGCAGCAAGGTTGTTGACGATCTAAGCGGCATCAGCAGCAGGGCCATGTCAGCGGCCGAAAAAGGCAGCAAGACTCGAGAGCCGACATCATGCGCATCCTCCAATACAATGAGTCTCGATGTTGAGTGGCGTCAGGGGTGAGGATGGTTCCATTCCCGCAACGAAGACATTGTGGATGTATGGGCAGATGCCACTGAAAATTTTCCTATCCTGTCTACATTCAGCTACCTGGCCTATGAGATGACTCCCAGCTACCCGATCGCGAGAGAACCGGCCCATGACGATCAGACGAAGAGCCTCGCGAAGCCTTCAAGGCACACACATCATTTTGTCCACCGTGATACACCGAAGAAGCAGCGTCCCAACGCCTCTACTGAGAGTGAGTACTCGACTGTGGCCCGTGACACATTGACTCCAGCTCGAGTCGAAGATGGCGAGTTCGCCTGCAGACCTTCCCCATGTACCAGCACAGTATGTGGCCACGGACAGCGGAAGACTTCGCAGACCGGTCGCCTCACGGAAAAGAAGGATAGATATGCTGCTGTTCTACTCAGTGGCTGGTCAGTAGTCAGTCGGAGGGACGACAGGTAGGAACAAGATCTGGACTACGCTCACACCACGTGCGCGCGCATCTTCTTTAAGGTATATCTGGTATCCAAGCATTGGATTTCCTGCTGATAGGACGACTTGATCCTGTCTGCCACTGCGGCTGTGCTGCTCAGATAAGCCTGAAACCTCTGGCCACGATAGGAAGGCATTTTGGCCCCTGGGTCCTTGAAACACCTGTTCCATCCAGGTTGCGGACACGGATTGCATTGATTCGCTGGGCGCAGGATTGGGTGCTATTGCGTGCCTCTTATCGACATGATACCATCGAGGCTTGGTACGAGATAGGGATTCCAAGCACAGCAATGGACATCTATAAGTACCAAGATGCTGCCGCTTGTCGAACCGCGTTCTTGTTCCATTGCACGACCCTCAAGTACGGCAACTTTTCTGCGACGTCCGCACCCGTCTCGAGCTCATCGGCCCGGATGCCTCGAGGCCCTAGCAGACATTTGTCTTGACAGACCTCATACTACTTCCAAGCCTCTACTACCTACTCAAGTATGCCGAACGGGACCTACCGAGTCGATCCATCCGATTCAACCATCTCGCCCTCCACAACTCACAGCTCAGCGCTTCCTTGGCGTCTCAACCAGGAGCTCCCTGCAGCAAGGCCGCGACAGCACATGTACGTCGACTGATCGAGCAGTCCACGGTTTCGATGGCAATATCGCGGCAGTCGCGGTTGAAGAGAAACCGAAGCCATTTGCAAGGCCACATCTTGGCTGAGTATACGGACATGCGTACAACACTCGAGTCATGTGCAAGATCCCACGCAGCCGAGACGAAGGACCCTTTGATCTGCCTCCCCACCATTTAGGCTTTCGTCCGCCCCACTGCTATCTTTGACAGCAAGCCACCCCAGATAAGATACCGAGAAAAAGGTCAATCACTCGTGTCGTCGATTGTCACATGAAAGCAGGATGTCATCGATGAAAACACGCCACTTTCGCTCCGACGCACGAGAACACCCGTCCATGCGAGCACTGTCGGTCTAGCAGATTGCAAACGTCGCGGCCTTTGATGCGAAATCTCGGAACCAGACATTCGCGACGCCATAATCCATGCCACATGTGCCCGTGATCGAGTGGCATGCCACTGTGGAAAAAGTCCGGGGACGAAACATGGTCCGCTGCCACTCTCCAGATCGAGAGAGGCATCCATGTTGGCATCTTGAGCAACGCATCCTTGACTTTGATATTTGCACAAGGACAGCATCGTGACTTCACGCGAGCAATACGATTTGCATCGCGAGTCTCGACTGACCATCCTCGTCTTTCGCAGCACTGCTTGTCCTGAACTGCGGAACCTTTCGCTACCAGAAAGCGCGAATTGGTTGGTTGCTTTCGGAGCATCTTCGGAAGACGGCTCCACGCAGTCCCGATCCTTCAGCAACGAAGGTTGGTGACATTGACAGAGATGGATGGCATGGCTTGATAACTGAGCTTCGCCATTTGACGGCGTCTGACGCCAATCTGACGACCTCTTCATAGTGGCAACCTGCTAACAGTTTTGCGAAGAAGTGCCGATTGCAAGCCAGTGTGGCATGGCATTAAATTCTCTACCCTAGGGCAGACCATCTCTGTATGAAACGAAACTTGCGACTTCTGCGACATGATCCTATACATCGACAACCATGTTCAATTCTCCGGCCGTGCGACACCACTGTCACCGTCTCGGCATCTCAACGAGCCTCAAAATGCCGCTCGCGTGCTTGAGCAAACACCCTACCGACAGACACTTGAATCATCGCATGTGTCAAAATCATCGCCATGCATCACTCTGACAGCTGGTTCATAGCATTCAACCGGTCTGAGGTCCGCTATTGTGCATGCGAGTGAGCACACACGGCCGCGACCCGGACAGCCCTCTTTTCTTCACTCCATAGAATTACATGAACCTTTGACATGTGCTTGTATGGAGAGCAAGCCTCGTTCGGATCATCGTGCTCCGGCAGGAATGCAAGTCTCGCCGTGTCGGCCTCAAATGGTGTCGACCAGGGTCGTGGCTCCACAGTGGGCACCAATCCTCCAAAAGTCCAGACGATTTATGAAGCGCAAGTGCGCAACCAGTTGCACGCTCTCAAGCAGGGCATAGGTATATGTGGCGCTGGCAAGCCTAACATGGGCCCGGAGTGGACCTGTCCCGCCAGATCCCGTCAAAAGGGCCTCCGGAATATTATGGATCTTCAGCCGGCTCGGACTCGGATGAGAACGAAGCTGTTGAATTGAGGAGGAAACGCATGACGATGACAATGATATGCCTTGAACCAGGACGGCTATTTTCGACATGCATACATGGATGAAAAGACAATGCGGTCAGCACTCAAAAGATCTGGCATGTACCTGGGTACCCAATAGAATTCCACGCGCAACGCCAGAAGCTCCCTCCCATGTGGGAGTGCGAGAAATGACGACGAAGGTCAAGCAACATCCCAGCACAACCCCATGCCAGGCTGCCAGCAGGCCCAGCACGACCCCGTGGTGGTGTGGCCAGTGAGGTGCCAGTCGATTGGTGCTGCAGCCATGCTCATCCCCACCCACCCGACGGGAGAGCTTCCTTTCGCGTGCGAATCGGTGCGATGGAGAGAGCCTTGTTGCAGATTTGGGGTGGAGAGGCGGCGGCATATTGCTGTATCCTCTTTGTCTCCGTAGCTGCAACGGATTGACGGTGGATGAATGAACTTCCCACTCGTGCGTCTGCGCTCTGTCTTGAGATGGATCTCTCGAGGACATATGGAGAAGACAGAAGCGATCCAGTGCATTGGTTGTAATCCAGTTTCAAACGAGCGATGTCCAAGGTCACCGTCTTTAGCTGCAGCTTAGTCCAAAGGCTGACCCTAGGTTCCACCAAAGCGCAGGTGGATGCCGCGCTTCTTGAGAGCGCAACAGCCGACGCTTGATTGATTCTCGAGCCCGGATCCTCAATCATTATTACTCCCCAGAGAATATCCGTCCGTGTGAGATCATACATCTCTCCATCTCTACTACTATACATGTACCTCGCACGTGCGGCCTGCCATTTTCCTTCTTCGAGGACCGAGACCGTCTGCTTTCGTCCCCGCCAACCCCGCCGCTGGTGAGAAAAGAGTCCCTGCTGTGCGCTCGTATGTCTCACGCCCGGCCGAGTATGCGACATGGGAACGTCGGGAACCAGCGCGGGGCCTCACGATTGTCCTCCACCGACAACCTCTCCGCCTCCGACGACGCCTCCGACGCCGACGCTGCCACTGTTCGCTCCGCCGCCATCTCCTCACCACGACACGTGCGATTCCCCGATACCACCTACGATACCGCTTCAGGCTCCTCGAGTGCGCTAGCCTCCCTCACCTCGCAGTCCACACTCGACACCCTCCCCACCAGACTGGATCTGTCGCCGACCGAGCGCGACGCCCGCAAGGGCTTGTTGCGCGAGACCTTCTTCGAGCAGTGGAAGGACGATGCAACTCGGGTAGACACCGACAGCCCGGAGGAGATGCAGAAGAAAGATCCGTTGGGAACACAAATTTGGAGGCTATATGCCAAAACCAAGGGCCAGCTACCCAACTCGGAACGGCTAGAGAATCTATCGTGGAGGATGATGTCTATGAACCTGCGCCGTCAGGAAATGGAGCGCAAGCAAGGGTGAGAATGAATACACTTCGCGTGAATGTCGAAGTTGTGCTGACACGAAGTCTAGACTCGTCCCAACGCAGGCCAGACAGAATGTTCCCAGTGGTATCGCAATACTGCGCAAGTCTTCCGAGCAGACCAGCAGACCGCAGACTCAGGAGGACCACATGGATCTGGACGAGTTCCTGGTGCCGTCCTCGATCGGTACACCCGCCGGAGGCTCGCCAGCGCCGTCCTCTGTCACCGAAGAGTACACGTCTAGTGCGACGTCGATGTCTGCGATACCGATCAAGCAGCAGCAGCGACTACAGGGCAACGACCTATCACTTGCGCGAGCTTCCGCTCCATCTGTGCCGCCGCTTGAGCAGACCCGCGGCAACCATGAGTTTTCCTACGTACAGCGACGAGTCCGAAAGACCAGCATCGACGAGCGAAGGGTGAGAATGAAATTATAGACAGCAGACGAGCATCGAGCTGACAATTTCCAGCCGCCAAAGAGACGTGCTGAGGCATCTCCTCAGGTGCCACCGGTTGCCAACAACACCATGACGTCCCGAGATTCAGCATCCGAAGCTGCACTTAACAACTACTCGCTCGACAGCTCGGTCGCATTCCAACCTCTACCTCAGCATCCTCCTCTTCCTTTCAACCTTGAGACATTCAACCTGGACAATGATCCTACCATCCATTCCGCAGGCCCCCAAGGATCGTTCTCATTCTCACCGGTCGGCTCGCCAATGATGAACACTACTTTCCAGTCGATGTTTAACAACCAGACTTCCAACCAGACTTCCATGCCACCTCCTGGTGCATCCAGCTTCCAGTCGCCGCCGGGATCTGCATACCCATCGACGGTCTCCACTCCTCAACCAATACCCGAGAGTGAGCAAATGTTCTTTGGTAACTCAAACATGCATCCAGGATCGGTACCGAGCTTCCATCAAATGCAGCAACATCATCGTCATATTCCACAAAGTGCATCGCAGCAGCAATTCGTGTTCCATCCCAGCAGCGACTCCATGTTCAGCGCCATCTCGGCCAGTGCTCCGAACCATTTCAGCCAGCCGACCTTCCAGATGCCCAACCACTTGGATCCCACACACGTCATGAACAGCGACTTTCAGACTACTGGCAATATGGGCAATTCGCGTCACGAGAACATGTTCACTTTTGGAGGAGATTCGGACAATGAAGACGACGATGCCATGTCATTCAACGACCCGACAATGATGATGCCGAATGGATACTCGCCTATGGACGATCCGATGCTCGACTTGAACAACAACTACCAATGGGACAATTCGTTATCTAACCAGTACAATCCTGGGCACAGCAGGAAGGGAATGTCGTCTGGGCAGTCTGACATGATGGGTGGACAGGCGCAGAGCTGGAGTCAGAGCGCACTGAACAGAGGGCACGGCTCGACTGCATCTGTCAGCGACATTCGAAACCGAGGTGGCGACCCTCGGACGAGGAAGATTCCACGCACGACCTCCACGCCGAACACCGCGGGCATGGCGACTGGCATGTTCTCGATCAGGACCCAGGCTTCACCTTCTTCGCCGCCAGAGTCCTCGTACAGCTCGGCTCACCCCTCTCGACCTGGTAGCCCGCCGCCGGGTGGAGATGGTGCTCCCACGACTTGTACTAACTGCTTCACGCAAACGACTCCCCTGTGGCGCCGCAACCCTGAGGGTCACCCTCTCTGCAACGCTTGTGGACTTTTCTTGAAGCTGCACGGAGTGGTTCGACCACTGAGCTTGAAGACCGATGTTATCAAGAAGCGCAATCGTGGCAGCGGGAACGCCGCGCCGGTCGGAACGTCTTCGCGATCAAAGAAAGGAATCAGTCGCAAGAATTCAGTCGTCCACACGGCGGCCAGCACGCCGAAGAACCAAGAGGTGGACTCGCCCAAGTCTCTCCAATCCGCAGGTCACACTCCCACCAGCTCCGGGACTTCCGGTGAAAAGCCCACTAAGACTGTGGTACCCATCGCACCTGGACCGCCGAAGCCTGCCACCCAACCTGCAGCCAGCGCGCCGACACGCATGGTCGCGCCTCGCCGCGCTCGCAAACAAAGCCGCGCAACGAACAACTTTGAGTCCGACATGATGGACATTGATGAGCTCACCCAAACCAGCAAGGGACAGCATGATACCAACCACATTTCCAGACCTCCAGTTCTGGCTCCGAGCACGTCAAATGTCAAAGTCAACGTGCCTCAAATGCACGCTCAAATGGTCCCGGCGGGCGGTGGTCATTTTAGCCAGCAGCAGCAGACGCCGACTGGATTGAACGGAGCGCCTTCTGGCATTCCTACGAATATGATGACCGGCCCGCAAGAGTGGGAGTGGCTTACCATGTCGTTGTGAGCCTGCAATTGGCTCATCGTCACGAGTGGAGTCACGATTTGAGTCGATCTGCAAATCATGCTGATGCATTTCTGGACAATGCTCTCGCCTCCACTACCACGACCCCTGCGCTATTACGCGCACTTCATATCTTATGATACCCCTTCTAAGCTCACGAAGCTTTGGATTTTCTGTTTCGCGCAATACCCGATACACACGCGCCGCTGCTCCTTCATTGACAGCTGGCGGAATAGAGCACGCTTCTGCGATTGAAGCCGTGCATTTTTTTTTTTGGACGTTTCGCGTTGCTTGATGGTTTGGGAGAATTTTGTACATACATCGAGATGATCTGCTTTACGCTTTCGCTGCTTTCTACCGGTGGATGGTGCGGCGAAATGGTCGCTATTTTGCTTGACGATGAGTTATGAATTTTACATTTAGAGCACTCCTACATTCGAAGCCGCTTTCCTTCCGCTGCCCGTCTGTTCCACTCCTCAATCTCGAATGATCATTACATGTCCATTGGATCGACTTCAGGCACAAGGGCGGGTCAATGCCACCCCCCTGGTGCGTACAAATCCAACCGAACCCCAGCAGAATAATCGCATGTGACAGCCCCGCTATTGTTCTGTCGACGCAGGTTTAGCTTCGAGCTGTTTCAATGCCACACGGCTCGGTGGTCCGCATGTGGGCTTGCGTGTCGTTAACAGGGATATGGTCTAGAACGCTGGATCTTGAAAGGTAGAGAGGGAGGATTTGGACGATTGTCAGAGATGTAAGAAGCGGTACGAAGGCTGCATATGTGTTTGATCAGTAGTGGTCATCTGTAGAGTTGGCGAGTGGCTTGGGAGGGGCGTTTGTTCTAGAATCTGGGGAATGGACTTCCCCGTGCGGTTCTCACGTTGAACGACGATGGGACCTGGGGAGAATCTTGATGGGTGGAGGGAAAGCCGGGATGGGTGGACCGGATTGAGGGATATACGACCTGAAACGCCATCGTTCGTGATGTCGTCGGCGCGATGCTTTACATGAGACGGATAAAGTGGCAAATGATAACGCTGTCGAGGAACACGGCAGGGCGGCGACTGAGTGTATCTCGAAACGCATTTCTAGCTCTTCATGTTCGTTGGTCAGAACTTCATGCGCGCTAGATTATGTCGTCGTCGTTCACAGTCGCACAGCGTACAGCATCTTCACCACGAAGAGTGGGCCGTTTGTTGGTTGGCTGGAATATCGTGTACGCTAGAAAGCGTCCTCGATTCGAGTAACACAAAGCAATGGTATTGCCCACAACGATGAGTGGGCCTTTTGCTCGTTGGCTGAAATATCATGCACGCTAGGAAGCGTTCTTTGAAGTTGACGTTGCACAGCGTACAGTGTCCCCACAACGAAGAGTGGCTCTGTTGCCTGTTGGCTAGAATGTCATTCACGCTAGAAAGCGTCGTCGACGCTGCTGTCGCACAGCATACACAACGAAGAGTGGCTCCATGGCTCGTTGGCTAAAGTCCGATGCACGCTAAAGAGTGTGCAGTCACACGAGGCGTAGAAACCGCTCTACCACGAGTCCCCCTGCAGCCTCGAACGCAAGCGTCGAGGATCTGTAACACTCGACTTCTTCTTGAAGACTCCCGACGCTGGCTGTGGTACGATCTCAGTGCCTCTTTCGAGCACTTCGAAATGCAGGTCCGTGACCTCTGCGCAGTTGCAGCCACAGCCTGCAGGACATTTGAACTGCTCGGAGCCGATCGAATCGACCAAATCCTCGAGACACTTTGGATGCGTGGCGTGCAGGCAGGACGGGCACAGCTGTTCAGCGCCGTGGATCACGCAGAAGCAAGCACTGCAATTTGTATGTCGCTGACTGGCAGCGCGATGTGGAATCACGGAAGGGTTTGGTGAGTTTGGTCGAGACGGATTCTGGTTGCCCGTATGTGAGATATTGTCCAACTCTGCGGCTTCAATGAGGAGGTCCCATGATCGAAGCTGTTCTGCGTAGCTATGGTACCAGAGACGAGACTTCTTCGCCATGCTGTTGAGCGGAAAAGAGTCCTGTGTCGAGGCGCTGAGTTCGTCAAAGAACACAGCTTCCTGGTTGACTTGGAACGACACTTGATTGTTTGGGAGCCGTGGCGTATGTGGTTGATCGGCGTCGTCGATGGTCTTGTCACTGTCGTATTCTTCGTCTGCTTGGCCAAGAGACATATGCCGCCGCTCCCTCTTTGATGCGTCAGTAGTCGATGCGAAGGACACGGACTTGCTCCAGCTTCCAGCAGGTACTGGCAGGCTTGAGGATAGCTCGTTGGCAGGGCTTGTTCCTGCCTTCCGTGTGGGGGGAGAGGATCCATAGGCAGCAATCTTGTCGGTTATGCTCTGTGCATAATACTTTGCCGCCGCACTGAAGCTCCCCCGTTGGTGCTCGGGACTTGCGGAGCCAGATGCAGACAAGTGAAGACTTTGACGTTGGAGCGCTGAAAATGAAAGTGGAGGCGTGTTGGCTGAGGAGTCGAGGTAAGGTGTGGTGGGCTGAGAAGGTTCCCGCGAGGAGCCATGCGAGCCCAGTAGTCGGAGTGGCGATTCATCCACCCTGTACAGCCCACCAGGGCTACTGTTGCTTGTGGGAGGTGCTGTATGCATGTCGTCGATAGCAAGACCTTCCAGGTGACTGTCGAAACGAGGTACAGACAAGGAACGCTGTGACCTCGATGGAGACTCGAGCGACCTTGTCACCAGCGCGGAGGTGCATGCCAAAGTCTGCAAATCAGCTCGACTCTCAGCCCAATCTAGAATCTTTTTGGTGGCCCATCCGTGGCTGAACGGATGATTTCGCCACTGCATTCGGCTTTGGGCGATCTGTTCAAGCCCTCGGTCCACTTTCAAGGCCAAGGATGGTGAAGTGGAAAGAATAGGGCGCTGCTCCACCATCTGTGTCGACTCGCGGGCCCACGCATCTTCAAGCTCGACCCCGAGTGTCGGCTTCTGCTCAAGCAATAGAGCTAGCAAATTCCAACTGTCCGCAACCTCGCAGAGATCTGCTGCTGCTGCCGACTTGGCATTGTCAAGGCAGAGGTGAGAATTCTGATCTTCAGCTTCACCAAGAAGACGATATTGCTCTGCTAGGGATTTGCGGCTTGGCAATAGCATCTCTACGTCCCGTACGGCGATGTAGACAGCGTCGCGCCCTGGCAATTGTCCCATATCTGTCTTGGTGGGGGAGAACTTTGCTTTCCATGATGGTCTCGTCTCGAATGACGCAGGCTCGAAGGCGAATTTTGGTGCGCCTTGGAAGCCGACCCCCCACGGTTCGAGATCATCTGAGTCTGAGTCGTCACGTATATGAGGGAGAGCAGCGATGTTTCCAAAGCTAGGAAACAATTGAGTTGCCTCGGAGAAGTGACCACCGTGGCTTTCCGCTTCGATGACCTCAATATCGTCTACAGCCGTTGAAGCAATCTTTTTTGATGGAAAGAACGTGATGAGCTGGCCATTAATTCCGAACAAAGCTCCGCATGTTCTTGGTAGCGGAACATTGACACCTCCTGGCAGAAGAGAGCCACTGCTACGCATATTGCCGGCGAAAGTCTCGTCATCGGAATCACTGTCGTGATCGTGGGTGGCCGAGGAGGCCAGACTGTCGAACGATGCACGGGCTAGAGGTGGGAGATCAAGGACGTCGTCCAGCGGCGGCAAGGTACTCAGATCGTCCCTGCGAGCGGGTATCGATGGAGATAAGAAGGGCATTGGCGACTGACCCTCCTTCTGCAGGTCCTTCTTCTTCGGCAACTCCACGCTGGAGGTCAGCGCCCTATTGGCTGATGCGCTCTCCTTGGTGTTGTGGCTGCGGCGCCGCCCAGCCTTGGACGCTGGAGAATGTGTTTCTGGTGACACTTTGCCAGCGCGCGCCTTTGCGGGCGTAGAGAGGAGGCTTTTCTTCATTGCATCCGTTCGTCTGACCCGTTCTGGCTTGATGGTGGCCGGGTGGCCGACTGGATGGTCGTTGAGCCGTGCCTGGACTGTCAGGGAATTTCGAGCACTCTGATTCTGAGTCCACCTCATGCCATCAAGAACCGGCGGCGGAACTTTGTAGGTCTGGATTTCTTCTGAGAGGCATGCTACAACCTGCATCGCACCGTTGCCGGTGGATCGCAATGTGAAGCAGTCAATCGTCGAATCCAGACTCAACCGCCATAATTCTGTCAAGCTGTCGGAGTCTTGCGAGAAAGTGTAGAAGTATACAGTCCTGCCCTCTTTTGGTAGTACTACTATGCCGCCCTTGCCGAGCAATTGTACCTGGCCCACAGGATGTCCAAGCTCATGGAGCGAGAAGGGCGTACTGTACAAGTCTTGTGGCTCTCCAAACATGGCGTGATCGTCTTCAGCCAAATCCTCCTCCAGTTCTGATAGTTTCGGAGAGTTTCCAGCGGCCAGCATGTGTTTGACATTCCACAAGGCGAATCTGCCACTCGACGAAACACCAGCAAGCACACCAGGCTCGCTGGCCGACCAGGCAAGGAGCTGTAGACTTGGAGTCCGAGCAATCACGGCGCCTACAGGTCGAAAGTTTGGAACATTCCAGATCGACACTCTGCCGTTGTGACAGACCGCAATGTGGTTCACATTGTGCGGGCTGACCGCGACGTTGCTGCAAGCTCCGACAAGACCCCTCAGATGGTGCAATGGAGTAGACGGCTCCGCAAGCGACCACACGCAGGTGCTTCCATCGACGCCACCTGTTGCGAGCGTATTTGGCTGGTCTTGCGCGAACGAGATCGAGGTTACGATACGCCCGTTACCGCGAAGAGTCGCCCTCGTTGTCCGCGCTTCCACATCGTAGACAAGAATTTGTGGTCCGTTGGAGATGGCCAGGAGATTCAATTGGAGTGATGAGAAGGCCAGCACTGCTCCGAGTCGTAGTCTTCCCGTTTCGTGGCGGATCCAGAACGACCGGTCCTCGGGGGACAGCAGATCGCGTATACAGATTCCTCGATGGCCAGCAAAGGCGGCGTACCGGGCATTCACGCAGTAAGAGGCGCGTTCATCCATACCTTCATCTCAATTCTCAACATCGTCGATGGACATATCTTCGGATGTGTCCGGTAAAGAAATTGTTTCATGGATTGGAGGTAGAAGGAGAGCATGGCTCACTTTCACGGAGCTCACTAGCGTCGTCGGCGTGCAGTTGCCACGCGACAGCCAAGAGATCATCAAACGACTTCACCTTACGGCTAACACCACTTTCAAGTCCTAGACACATCGCTTAGGAAGCAGTTTGATTTATAGAATCCTCAAGCTCGACACCTGAAGGGCTACGGAATGTTACTGCGCGAAAGATACAGGGATGAAGCTCTGCAATTGCTCGAGGCTCACCAATGTCCTCATGCCAATGCGTTGTTCTGTCGAGCGTTCATCAATCAAGACTTGATTGGACAACGTGGCTCAAGAACGTGGGCGATACGAGGTCGAGGGAGACGTGGGATAGAATTACGGCATGGTATTTTGAGTAGTGGAGGAGAGGCGCAGTGTAGGTTCACCCTTTGCTAGCCACAATGCCTTCTCTTCGACTTGTGCTTCGGCCGCTGTCTGAACGAACTAACGTACGAGACAATCTCTCCATCGTCCCGGCGGTATTCCTGATCTCAGCGTGTAAACGTGTCGGAGTGATCACTGATGTCACCTGGGTTGCAGGTGCAAGGTCACCCGGATGTCCGCTTTGAAGGTGTCTTGACTCTGCGCGATCTTCTCGGTCTGGAACATGATGGAGCAGGGCAAAGCACTGTCACATTGCCTGCCCAATTCGGAGGCTGTGCCCTTGGACTCATGGGCACTCCCCAGTAACCAGGCCGTTGATCTCCGGCCTGATCGGAATGGAATGGTGATTCTTCCATGACCACTCCGATGCGTTCGCGTGTACAGTACACAGTAGCATGAAAAGACTCTGGACGGCAAGCAAGAAGTACCACCCGCTCAATGAAGCTCATGAAGCACTTCCGGGCCGATATGACCTCGAGAAAATGCGATTACTGCCCGATGTAGACATCGATTGAGTTTTCGACCGCAAGCACCACTTCTGTATCTGTTCGCCAGGAGGTGCGCCAATAAATCCGTGCAGGTCTTGTCTGGAAGCAAAAATTAGTAGCCTATCATGGAGCACGGTCACCGACCTGCTCGAGCCAATGTCAACTCGCAAGTCTCCGAGCACTGCCTCAAATGAGCCTCGATTGAGTTTTCGACGGTCAGTATTGCAGTCCACACGGTGCGACCGATCAGTGATCATGATCATCTTGCAAAGACTTGGTGAGATGGCGAAGATCCGGGCGCTCCGCGTGCCGGGATCGACCTTGTTCGGAGCCAACGTGATTCGATCTGGGGTAGCGGGAAGCGTCGAAGGGGAGCGGCACTACCAACAGCCATCAGTAAAATCAAATCCAATGTTGGCAGCATTTCTTGGCCTCAAACTACCGACTATCAAGCAGCGGCTGCTGTATTGCCTGTGGATTTGAGAAGAGCACCACAACTCTGTTCGTGGACGCAGTGCGCAAGGGAGCATCGTCGACTGGATTCTGACAGCACAGGCAAAGGGCCGCAAGAGAGGAGGCGTCGCAAGCTTTCCGTCTTGATCCGTGTCCAGATCCCCGAGGGTGACGCAGACATCTCCGTGCCAATGATGAGCTCGACCCCGGGGCCAAAGAGGGCAGGACTGTCCTCAAGGTATAAAATCGCACTGTCTCGCCTGCTCTTCGTCTTTCTTTGACCAAACACTCGAACGACTCTTCCTCGAGCCGACAACTCAAACAGCGAACCATCAATCCGAGTCACGTTGATTCAACGTACCGCTTCAACACAAAACTACACACATATCGTCCATCATGCGCTTCATCGCTCTCGTCGCCTCAATTCTCGGTCTTGCCGTCTCCATCGCAAGCGCGTGCGACTTCTACGGCCAAGGATGCTGCTTCGTCAGCGTCACAGACCACAACGGCGTGGTCACCTGTCAACGACCAGGGTCTTGTCAAGAGTACGTTTTGCGACTGCCGATTTGTTCGCTCGCTTCGTGAGAGGTTCGCTGATAGCCTTGAATAGTAACGGCTATGGTTTGGCTTGCCTGCCTTAAACCACCACTTCATGGCGTCGACACAGCCTTTGCCAAGGGCGGTCCTTGCGCCCTTTGTACCGATACGACTCCATTAGAGCTGTTTTGACGCCGTGTTGTCGGAGCTGAACACGATAGTCGGGTAAGCGCGACTGGAGGAGACGAAGGTGGAGGTTGAAGGATGGGCAGAAGGATGGAGCCGGATGGAGGATGCCGCTCTTCTTGGCCGGGTCAACTTACAGCGTCTGCAGTGGTGTCTCAATTTGCTTCTCTCTCCACTGTGCATTTTCTCCAATGTCTCCGCCCAAAGGCTTTGTAAGGTAGTTCAGTAAATCGTGGTCTTGGAAGACTTTCACGGAGCTGTTGCCGCTCACTTCATGTGCCCCACGCGACAGCCAAGAGATCTGGGGACTTCATTGCAAGCTTCACAACTGACAAACACATCGCTCCTGACGCTCGCAATCGACAAGCACCGACTTCACGGCTTCATCATCATCCAGAAGCTCCGCTGCTGAAAGCCAAATCATTCGATCGCTCTGCCACAAGTCCAGCCGCAACACCAATCGCCCGCGGTCCGGCCTCATCCCTTCATCTCGAACGAACACCCACCGTCTCGCAAACATGTCGGCGCCTCTACCAAAGCGAATCATCAAAGAGACGGAGAGACTGCAGAATGAACCGGTGCCGGGCATCTCCGCCACGCCGCATGATGACAACGCACGATACTTTGATGTGATAGTGGAGGGACCAGGTGGCAGTTGCTACGAAGGTGGGACATTGGCACAATACAGCTACGGTGCGACCGGAAGCTAACGTATCTGAAGGTGGTGTGTTCCATCTGGAGCTGTTTCTGCCCGATGACTACCCAATGTGTCCACCACGGATACGATTCCTCACTCGCATCTATCACCCAAACATCGATCGCCTGGGCCGGATCTGTCTCGACGTCCTCAAGAACAACTGGTCTCCAGCACTCCAGATCCGCACGATTTTGCTCAGTATACAGGCGCTCTTGGGCGCACCGAACCCGGAGGATCCGCTGAATGAAGCGGTCGCAAAGCAGTGGAAGGTCAGTGCAGATAATATGAGCATCGTCAAGCTGTCTCGTTAACACATGGCGCAGGAGAACCAACCCGAGGCCATCAAGACTGCGAAGGAGTGGACCGAGCTGTACGCGCAAAAGAAATGATCCACCGGTGAGATTGATGTCGTTACGAAAAGCATGATCATTTGAGTGTTTCCTCGCTCGTATCCGAAATACTGGCGTCTGGTGAACGTTCGGCCAGTGCTGTGTGTTTCGATCAGGCTTGATTTGCAATTCTCGCCCTAAATAGCTTTCCTCGAGTCGTGGTCGTCGGGAATGAGAACATTTCAAAGCTCACATCTGCGCACACACTCTCAATTGATACAGGAGGTGGAGTGTATGTACGTCGTTCTGTTGATGAGGAACGACTCGAAGGGCAGTGTCATTTTCAAGGTTAGTGCCATGTGCGAAGACGAAACTAGTTGGCTGACATGAATGTAGCGATCAGTCTCATTCACCCTCTCACCACGATGGTGTCAGAAGTCGTGTATCGTTGCCCTTTGAGCCAACAGGAACGTCTTGTTCTCGTTTGCAGCTTACTTTGAGCTCTTGTGATTGGTCCGTACAAATGCGCGTGTGTCTTCAAAGTGAGGTTCCTGCTATCGCCGCGGCGCGGTTCCGGCCTGCAGGTAGGAGTTCAGCTTCACTTCACTCGAGCTTCGGTTGCACAAGACCGCACTGTCGTTCTCTCACTTCTACATCCTCTTCCTCGCACGTGCTATTCAATTTCAGCAAAACCTGCCAACACCATCGATCAGTCCACCGGTGAGTAATCTTCCTCGCCTCCTCTGGCTTATGACAGGCTCGTGACAGCCGTTGAGCACGCATGTGACTGACACAATGCAGCGCCATTAGGATGACCTCCACTCACCATCCGCAGCGCACCTCGCCGGACACCGCGCCTGACCGACCGAAGACACCGACAGTCAAGAAGAAGAAGTCATTTGCGAGCAAGTTTTGTACGCCACCCCTTCACCTCCACTCGCTTGCCACCCAACTAACGATGCGCATGTACAGGGCATGAGGAAGCGGCGAAATCAGCGCTGACCGTCGCGCCTGAGCTTCCTCCGATCCGCCCGTTTTCGACGATCCAAGTGGCCTCCGTGCTGGGCGATGCAGCGACCACATCCGAAGACTTCAACACCGAGAACGCCAAGACCGCCGACGAGGTGATCCCCGAGCGCGAGCAGGAGGAGAGCGAGATGACAAACCAGGTAAGCATCTTCCAGCGTGTTTTCCACCGACGACAGCGGCTGCAGCAGCAGCACCCCGTGAAGCGTGACAATGTGAGGGAGAGCGAGCGACCAACATTCGTGACCAACTGTGGCTTGGAAGCGACAAATGTAGCATATGTTGAAGTAAGCACTCCCGAGATATTCGAAGAGTATGCACTGACAGATTGCAGTCTCCGGCCCCTGAACACCTCGACGAGAACTTGAAGCTCATCCCACAATTCCCCGAGGATGATCAGAAACGCGCACCCTCGTCCATGGGAAAGCGTCTCAAGAAGATGTTTTCCAGAACAAAGCTCGTCGAGGCCAGTGCCGAGGATGTCCCGCCGATGCCGATTCGCCCAAGTTCCCCTCTTTCGTTCTGCTGCCAGGGCGATGTGCGCCGTGTAACAGACTCCCAAGTTACCATCACTCCGAATGTGTCCGACAATTCATCGAGTGTAGTTGCAAGCACAGAATCGTCCATCAACTTCAGCATGCCTTCGTTTCGTCGCGAGGTGAGCGACAGCACTACGGGCATTCCCGATGCGTCTGAAGACGCTACGGCGCCACTTCACGCTTCACCAGAAAACAAAAAGGAGCAAGGAGATACTACCAGCAGAGCGCAGTGCAACAACGTGAACGCAAAGCGTGCGCCTCGCGGCGAGCGACGCAAATATTCAAAACAAGACCCGCCAGTGATACCGCCAGAGGAGGAAGCTATGAGCGCCATCACTGTCCAGAAAACCCGCGAGTCGGTTCATGGCTGCGCCAGCTTCGAGTCTATTCGCCCGTCCCCCGAGACATCTTCAGCGGATGGGGATGAGAGCGCTCGAGCGCTGAAGATTTGGAGAAGCTCACTGTTGATTGCAGAGAGGAACGTAGAGCAAGCGTTTGCTAGAGCAGGGCAACATCTGACGGAGGAACAAAAGAAAGAGGTGGCTACCAAGGAGAGTAGCGAACATTACAGCCGTGCAAGTACCCCTTGGTATCCTAAAGGCGAACTTCCAATCGAAGAGGGGTCTGTTGAGCGGTTCACGCAAGCTCTGCTCGATATGCAGGTCTCAAGGCGTCAAGAGAAGATGGAGGAGCTGCGAACTTCCTGGTTCCAGAGAGTCATCACGGACAGATTCAAGCGAAGCCACGATGCGAAGACGTCAGCCACCGCCACAGGTGTGTACTGTCGAACGACAACTCCGACTCTCCCGACGAGGGAACGCGCCGAGACTGCATCCAGCACAACGTTGGGGTCCTTTTCAAGCACTCCGTCAAGCTTAAACCTATCGGCTCCCACGCCATCAGGCTTCACGCCAGCGGGTCCCAGCAGGTCAGGATTCACCCCTCCAGGCTCCTTTTCATCGGGCTCGAGCGTTATCCGCACAAAGCTACGCCACCACGAGCAGGCATCTCCAATTTGCCTTCAGACTACGGCTGCGCTGTCCCAAGCTGGTCTCGGCATTTCTACACCACAGATCGCTGCAACCGAGGACGACAGTGTACCTGTCACATCGAACATCGGCAGAATCAAGGTCGACCGCGATTCGAAGATCCAAGAGCGCTTCGTTCCCAAGCGCAACGATGCTTTCTTCCGTCAGCTCGAGGTTGAACGCAAAGCTAGGATCGAGCAGCAAGGCCGCAAAGACTCGACGCTCTCGCCATTGGAAGGCCACTCACCCTTCCTGGGAGCACCGCATGGATTTGATACAGGTCGCGAGGACTCAGCTTCGCCTGAACCCTCTGCACAAGCCTTCTCCTCCCAGGATGGCATCCATCCGGCTCTGCGTACTCCAGATCCGGCAGCCATCTCGCTTGTTGCCAGTCCGACTGCATCGCCATCCTCGGTCTATCATAACGTGGAGTCGTGCTCCGAGGACGATGGTGGAAACGTCTCAGACGCGACAGCACGCAATGGCGCTCGCTCAGCAACACCGACGCCTGGTCGTCCACACGTCGACACAATGGCAGACAATGACACTTCATCCGACTCGTCCTCTGACAGCAGCTTCGGCTCCGGTCTCAGCCAGTATGAGGATAGTGCTGCAATGCCTGCTGACGGTCACGAATCCTCACCTGGCACACCACGCCCAGACTCTCCTACTATACCACTTCATATGGCGCCCACCTTCCGACGCCCAGATCCTGAGCGCCAAATCCCAGTGCCACAGCCAGGCAGTCCCCGAGTTCATTCTCCGAGCGTGCCAAATCCGCCCAGTCCTGTGGCTCCCGCAACGCCATCAAGTGCGTCGAGGCCGCTGTACCTGCAGATTCTCGAGAAGTCCGGGGTTTACAAACAGGCCTACGGTCGACCCAGCACTGCGGCGTCGTCTGCGGATACTGTGACTGTATCTGACATCTCGCAAGCTCCATCTGAGCGTTGGTCGACACGGGCTTTGCGTCGTCAGAAGTTCGACGTAGCAGTCTTCGGCCAGCAGACTGGTGGAGGAGGTCTCGCCCTGCCTGACGATTCGGACACACGTTCTCTGATATCATCAATTGGCCCATCGAGCATCAACACCAGTATACTCGACGCCGATGAAGAGCCCGCGCTGTCAGCTGCGTCGCCGCTTCCATCGATGCCACTACCGTTTGTTCCGACCAACAGCCCAGCGACTGGTCTCGGCAACAGCGAACGCCCCGCGATTCCTGCTCGTCCTGCACCCCGTCCACCAGTATCGCCATCACCTTTGGGCTTGGCTAAGACGAGGGCGAGTCCAGCTCTAACCTCAGCCTTGACGCCATCTCCTTTGCAGTATAGCAGCACCAACTCGAGAACTGCCTCCAGTCCAGAACTCTCCTCGGCGCCTTTGCGGTTTTACGGCGCCGGCATGAGCCCCGAGCCCTCGCCGTCACCCCTGCGAGTTGGCAGCATGGGTATGAGGAGGGCGGAATCGGCCGACGAGTCGCCATTGGCGCTCCGCATCAGCAAGCCAACCTCGAACTGCATGATGGGCCTCGACTGTTCTCCTTCCATGAGCCCCTCGCTTCCGGACTCCCCGCTCGGACAGCTGCGCAATAACCCAGCTGCTCGTCAAGTTCGACCGCGGGCAGAGATACCGCGCCAGGTGAGGTTCGCTAATCCACCAGCTGCAGTCGTCAACAACGACGAAGGACCTGATGTCAACCCTGAGGTGGACGTACAGATTGACGAGATCCTCGCCTCCAAAGTTATGCAACCTCGGAGCCCGAGCATCGCAGAGCAAATCCTTCAAGCAGCACCCTCGACTATCACGCCATTCGCTGGAGTCATGTCGGACTACCAGAATCTCCGCCGTGAGTCGCAGCAGCCAATCCCGGAGTTTAGAGGACGAGCGATCAGTGACAGTCCGCCAAAAGTGACCCACTTCGCTGATGTCACCAACGAGTATCAGCATATTCGTCGTCGCCTCCAACTCGAGCTCCTCAAGGCCCGGAGCGAGAACGAGCCGAAGCATCCTCACCATGACTTTGGTTGGACGTCCACCAACATCAAATGCAAAGGAAAACATGTTGGCGCACGTCTTGACACTGACTCCGCTGTGACCAGCCCTTTGCTGGGTGCTACGCCAGACTTCGGAGAGCCGGACGATGGTATCAAGCAGTGCCATACGTGCGGCAAAGCATGCTGCCACTTTGCCAACCAAGTCATCATGTGCAACAACACAGATGACAAGACTTTGAAAGAGCATACGGCAAATAGCGTCTATCGCCTTCGCGCAAGTCATCCGACTGGACTCGAGCCATGGTCGGTTCTCATGATCTGCAGCCTTTGCGAGAACATCTTCTGCTCCAAATGCGGCACCTTGGAAGACGGCGAACCCACATGCAAGATGTGCATCCGTCCAGACTCAGCCTGAGTAAGCTTCGCATCATTTCCTTGCCCATCATGCCAAAGACGCATTTCACAGGCTCCTTGATCCTCAAGGTTTGGACACCCTGCTCTTTGACCTCACTTGCTTTTCAATAGCCCAAACACTTGCCCCTTGATTTTCAGCACATTGGCATTGCTACACACTTGCCCAGCACATTTCCTTTCCACAACATCGCTTCACACAACAGCATCGCTTCTCATAACAGCATCACATCACACAACAGCATCGCTTCACGGATCCGAGTCCAACGACAGAAACGAGATCAAGAGCAGGATCGAATGATACCCCCACAACGCGCATTACGGATGATGACAGCAGTCACACAAAAAAGGAGTTTGGTCTTGTCTTTGCATCAAGAATGAGGAGATAAGGCAAGGAGGAAGGACAGGAAGCATCACAACGAACAGCATCTCGTATGCGTAGTATATAGCTCCGAATCCAGTATTGCCCATTCTCACGTGTCTGAATCTCAATGGCATTATTCGCACGGTTCGTTACCTGGTCACATAACTCAGTTTGAAGTGGTGTAGACGTTTAGACGAGCCCAAGCAGTAGAGGGACTGCTTTGGCTAGAAACTTGCTCCAATTGATTTGCGGATGCACCTCATTCATGGGTTGTTGGTCATGTCAATATTGACGCTCGCAAGCTGAGTGAAGTCTTCAAGCTTCAACCTTGCGACGATCACTTCACGAACCACACCCGCGACATCATCCTCGCAACTCCCAATGCTCGCACTCAATGCCGGAGGCTACTGACGTCGCAGACGTGGATCCGCCCGTACGTCTGTCATTACCTCTCGAATTTCAACAAGAAGTCTTCCACGAGCTTCGCGACGAAGACATCCTCCTCATTCTCGCCCGCGGGCTGGGCCTCCTCCGACTAGTCACCAACCTCCTCCACTCCTACGATGCGGCCGGGCACAACCTCGTCATCCTCATCGGCGCTGAGGACCGGGAGAATGACTGGATCGGCGAGTCGTTGGCGGAGCATGCCGCCGTGAGCGGGAGTCCGAAGTGTCGCGGCATGCAGCTGGTGAACACGGACTTGACGAATGTCGGGACACGGGAGAAGATGTACAAAAGAGGCGGCATATGCTCTGTTACAAGTCGCATTTTGATCGTGGACTTTCTGAGTGGTCTGCTAGACCCGGCGATGGTGACGGGCGTGGTGGTGCTGCACGCGGATCGAATGGCGGCGACGAGCTTGGAGGCTTTCATCGTGCGGATATACAGGCAGAAGAATAAGAAGGGCTTCTTGAAAGCATTCTCGGATCAGCCTGAGCCTTTCACGTCGGGATTTCAGCCGCTGTCGAACATCCTACGGAATCTGTTTCTACGGAAGCCGGTACTGTACCCGCGATTCCATGTCACTGTGGCCAAGTCACTGGAGGGCCGGCGAAAGGCAGAGGTCATTGAGCTGGAAGTGCCCATGACGGAAGCGATGCGGGACATCCAAAATGCGGTCATGGAGTGCGTGGAAGTGTCAATAGCCGAATTGAAGAAGGCGAATCCAGGACTCGAGATGGACGACTGGAACCTGGACAGCGCGCTACATCGATCCTTCGACTCCATCGTGAGAAGACAGCTGGATCCAGTCTGGCATCGGACGAGCTTTCGGACACGGCAGATTGTGCGAGATCTGGGAATACTCAGGCAGATCCTGCATTCTCTGCTGGTCCTCAATGCCGTCGACTTCCACAAATATCTGGATACTGTTCTTGCCGCCTCTGCGCCGCCTCAAGGGTCAAATCGGAACAACCAATCGCCTTGGCTTTTCCTTGATGCAGCGCATACTTTGTTCGACTCTGCAAAGAGACGCGTGTACACTGGCAAGATCAGTGAAGGCCTGGCAACGACGGAAACCGATGGTCTCAATCCTGTTCTTGAGGAGATGCCAAAGTGGGCACTGTTGGCTGAGATTTTGGAAGAGATAGAACGAGATGTCTATTTCCATCCTCAGACCCAAGATGAGTCCAGTGGTAGTATCCTGATCATGTGCGGCGATCAGGGAACATGCAGACAGCTGCGCGAGTACCTCCAAACCGCATACAAAGAGTCGGATGAGCAGAGGCTGTCTAGCGACGAGAACGAGCCTTTTGAGCGCAAGCCGAGCGGGAAGTATATGCTACGGCGCAAGCTTCGGTACTACCTACAGTGGAAGACGGATTTCGCTCGTGTAAGTAGCAATCTCTTTGCCGCGAATCAGAAGGAGATCAACGGCACATCAACCACCAGCCAAGGTAACCGAGGAGGTAGGGCTCCTCCCAACAAGCGACGAAGGGTTCGTGGAGGTGGTGGTGGCGGTTCTGCGCCTTCGCGAACCGTCGGCGGTACCGTCCAAGTCGCCGGAGATAAAGACGCCCACATTCAATCTCTTCTGCGCGAGCTCGCCCAGAACGAAGCCGAGGACAACAACGCTACCAGGGTCGACCTCGGAGCAGACCCACTTGACGATATGGAAGATTATTACGAACTTTACGACATGAAAGATCTTGTATTAGTACACCCTTACGACGGTGACAAAGACGATCACCTGCTTGAAGAAGTCAAGCCGAGGTATGTAATTATGTACGAGCCGGACGCCGCCTTCATCAGGCGGATAGAGATATACCGGAGCAGTCACGGGAATCGACAGGTGCGGGTGTACTTCATGTACTATGGAGGGAGTGTGGAGGAGCAGCGGTACCTGTCCGCAGTGCGTCGGGAGAAGGACTCATTTGCGAAGCTGATCCGAGAGCGTGGAAACATGGCTTTAACGTTCACACACGATACCGACAACATGGACCCGCAAGAAAGCTTCCTTCGCACAGTCAACACTCGAATCGCAGGCGGAGGTCGACTTGCTGCCACAGCCGAACCACCCCGAGTCGTCGTCGACGTGCGTGAGTTCCGCAGCAGCTTGCCCTCACTCATCCACGGCCGCAACATGGTGGTCGTACCCTGCATGCTAACAGTCGGCGACTACGTCTTGACCCCAGACATCTGCGTGGAGCGAAAAAGCATCAAAGACCTGATCTCCTCCTTCTCCGATGGTCGACTCTACAACCAAGCCGAGACAATGCTGCAGTACTACAAATCGCCTATGCTCCTTATAGAATTCGACGCCCAGAAAGCTTTCACCCTGGAGCCATTCGCCGACTACTCCGCATCCAGCAGTAGCAATCTCGTCGGTTCAGACTTGCAGTCGAAGCTCGTGCTGCTCACTCTCGCCTTCCCTAGACTGCGCATCATCTGGTCCAGCTCTCCGTATCAAACCGCCGAGATCTTCGAAGAGCTGAAGAAGCAGCAAGATGAACCTGATCCGATCCGCGCGGTGCAGCTGGGACTGGGAGAAGGCGAAGATGCGGAGACGAGGACGTTCAATCAGACGCCGCAGGATATGCTGAGAGCAGTGCCGGGTGTCAATGCGAAAGTGCTGCAGACGCTGATTTTGAAGTTTGACAATGTGATGGATGTGGCGAATTCGGACGGGTCGGAGTTGGAGAAGTTGGTGGGTGGGCAGGCGGCGAGACAGATTCGTGGGTTCTTTGATAGAAGGGTCATGGATGATGTGGTTGGTGACTGAGGGCAGACCAGTTTACTACCTGCATCATGTCTCACAAGATATGAGTTCTTCCAATTGTCACACCGAGTTGACACTACGACAACACGGTGCACATTCTTCACATGCGTCACTACCACAAGGCACACCGTCTACTAGCGAACAACGACTTCAATCTTCGATATAACAACATTCTAGAGCGGTACACAACACCAGCACTCTTTCCCGCGACATCAACATCCACATGCGATAACACACATTATCGAACACTCATCGCTCGCCCCATGGGAGCATTTCGACGGCGCCGATCGCACAGCCATTCCTGTCACGACCGTTGTCCGTGGTGCAAAGAGCAACAGCAGGAAGCTCAAGCTCGTGACAGCGCCACTCCAACCATGCGATCTGAATCCATCTCAAACATGGCGGGTGACGAGTCAGATGCTAGAGTGCAATCTCTATCACCATCTCCTTCGGGCTCCTCTTCCTCGGAGTCTGAGTCTCCTTCCCCGACCCCGGAACCTGAGCCTGCCGCAGATCGCAGCAAAACTCCCACGGCCACGGCCACTCCAGCTCCCAACCTTCCGAAACAAAGACGCAAGGCGCTTTCGCGTACGAAAGGCACATTCGAGCACTGTCGCAACAGCGAACGTCAATCGCTTCTCCACAAGCTCAAAGCATTTATCGAGAAGGATGCGGGGGCTTCCGACATCCCACGAATAGATCGCATGCCGCATCTGCTCAAGCTCCGCGACCAGATTCTCGCCGCGAACGAGGCTAGCGGGAAAGGCAGTCTGCGGACTAAGTTTCCAGACCAGTGGAGTCAAATCGACGAGGACAGCTATATCGGACAGTGGGCTTGGAGAACCAAGACGGCCTGGTTGAGTATGGTCGATAAGGTGCCAAGGCACGATTCGGTCACGTACAAGGCGCGAGCTGGGACCACTGCGGTCGATGAGGATGACGAAGAGCCAGATGTCAAGCCTGTGATCAAGAGGGAGCTTGTGGAGGAAGTTGCAGCTGTCACGAGCGAAGGGCTCGAGCCCCGAAGCCTGCGCACCACGCCTTTCTTGAGCGATGTGATGTCGTCTTCCGTGTCGGAGGAGAAACGAGATCGAATCGAGTCGTCCGATCGTGCTGGAAGTGCTGGAAGTGCCGTGGCCGAGACGAAAGACAAACCGATGTGGGTGTTCATTGGCGGCAGGCTGCGGGTCCTGCAGCCAGTCCAGGGACCGCCGAAGACGGAGCAGCAGAGGCCAGACACTGTTCCTAGGATGAAGCGGGAATACGAAGACGATCTTGACACAAAAAGCGCGGAGAAGAAACCCAGAATGTGAGCGCTGAGTTTGTGAGCATCAGCACGCTCTGTGGCTGTCCTACGCCGGCGTACCTGTACCGGTGGAGAGCGATTGTGGTTCATTGCGGCCAACTAGGGTGGCTGAGCAAAAAGCAGAGCTCCAATCGTCAGAAGACATGTGATATTATCAGCGAAACGAGAAAAGCTTGAAGTCATGCATACGTATCCCATTCTTCGAAGGAACATTGCCGACAAGCTCTACTTCAACGAGTTCTTGATCTCCTGCTTCATCGCCTCCGCATCCTTTCTCCTGTTTAACTCGGCCTGTACACCCGCCTTCCTGTGCTTCTCGGCCTCCTGCTCCCAGACTGTCCAGACTGTCCTATCGTCAGCGAAGTCATGCGTCAAAGACCATAGAGGCAACTCACTCTGCTTGTCAGACTTCGAATACTCCTTCAACTTATTCACGAATTCATCGAAGTTCTCCTGATTCTCTTTACGCTTCTCTAGCGATCGCTTCTGTAGTTCTGGGTTGTATTTCTATGCGCTCAGTCAGCATGAGTATGCTTGGATGAATCTCGGGGTTGCTGCCGCATACCAGGAACAGCTCTTCTTCGGTCGGTGTCACCCAGTAGATGAGTGCTGGTCCTCCAATGCATATTGCGCCGCCGCTGTGTAGTGTTAGTGATGGACGGACATGTGTTGGCCGGGGTGCGCTAACCCTAAGGCCATCTTTACGTATGTGATCATCTTCATGGTGGCGGGAGTGTCAGGTATGCCCTGCGCGACCGATCCGCACGATATTGACTTCGAGCGAGGTTTCTTGGAATGAAGGAGTTCTGCAACTGTGATTTGAGATGACTTCGATTGTTTCGAGTGGTTGTGTCTGGCTCAATGATGCCAGTCTTGATCGTGAGGTCCAGCTTTGGGCAATGCCAAGACCTTTGAAAGCGCGCTAGCGATCATCGATCTTGTTGCCGAAGACTTCAACTTCAACTTCAACCCTTCCTCATCTACACACAATCATCCTCCAACAACATTCATCATGAAATGGAAGCCCCGTCTTCAGTACCTCCGAATCTATCGTTCTACGATCTCCACAACGCGAGAAAGTCATCCTTTTACGCCACTTGTAGACCACGATAGCAGGTGTTTTACTGGAGCATGCGGTGAAGCTCGGCGTAAACATACTGCTCAGGAAGGCCAAGGTGTCATTTTTTCGAAAGGTTTGCCGGTCTCATATCGCTCATCGTTCTTGGATTCAATTCCTTCTCAGCGCAAATCCAATGGGTTTCAGCAAGGCATTCTTCTGCATTCCTTGAAGATCTCGCGCGTTTCTCCTTGCATCAACGCTGGAGATGTAAAATGTCCTCTTGGGCTCGACACCAAGACCTCGGCCATGTATCTTCCAATTTCTAGCTGATGCAATCATGCTGGCCATCAGCAAAGGTCAGATTCCGGCCATTGTCCTTCTCTGCATTGTCTGCCTCGTCTCCTACAATTTTGTCGCGACGCTCCAAGCTCGCACCATCTACCTCGAATCCACGATCGAAGCCTTCAAATCTCGAGCTCATCGCAAACACCAAGCTTTCACGACACCATCATCCCAAATCTCCTCCTCTCGCGACCTAATCCTCTACTCCTACCACGAAACCGCCGAATCCCTCCTCAACCTGGCCTTCTTCCGCGCACACGCTCTCCACTCCGCCGCAGACTTCATCTTCATGCTCAACGGCGCCCACACCCTCGATCTCTCCAGCCTGACCTCTCTCCCCAACGTGCGGGTCATCGAGCGGGACAATCGCTGCTTCGACCTCGGCGGCTTCTACGAGATCTTGACCGGCAATACGACGCTGACAGAAATCTACAAGAGATACATCTTCATCAACTCCTCCCTACGCGGACCGTTCTTCCCGACATGGGCGGACAAGACCTGCTGGAGTGATGCGTACTGGGATAAATTGGATGAAAAGACGAAGTTGGTGGGTATGTCGTGGAATTGTGCGAATGGGATTCCCTACCCTCCGCATTTGCAGTCTATGATTCTTGCGTTCAGCCATGAGACTTTGATGGATACACTTTTGCCGAACATGAAGTGTTATGAGAACATGGATTCGGCGGTGAAGGATGGCGAGACGAGATTGGCAGGATTGATCGCGGAGAGTGGTGGGAATATTTATGCGATGGAGGGAAGATTCGGAGCGCATGCTGGGGTGGGAGGGAAGGATACGGAGCAGTTCTTGGAGTGGTGTGTTGATGGAGAGGGGACGGTGGAGGGACATGGAGGTGGGAATGATGTGTTGCATACGGGAAACTACGAGGGGAGTTCGCTGCACCCTTATGAGACTATGTGAGTGACCCGCCGTTCATTGTGGACATGAATTGCTAGCTGACTATGTGCTAGATTTGCAAAGACGAACCGAGACTGGGATGAGCGTGATCGGAGGATCATCGATCTGCTCACCGAACACGCCGACTTGAGCAATTATTCCAGCTACGACCGATGCGGTGCTTGAAACGAGAATGGTGCCATCAGACGAATGACATATCCTCTTTGCTTTAATAGGTATTTTAGGATCTGCAGAGCAACATTTAATCTCTAGGCCACCGCACCTCTACGCTTCGCTTCACTTCACTTCGTCCACCATCAGAATGCGAATCGCCAAAACAATACCCCTTGCGTCGTTTGCGATTCCTCTCTCAGCTGCACTCTTCTTGTCCCGACATCAAAGTCACAACGTAGTGCCACCGACCCCACCCAAAGGCCGCACCAGCCAATGGCTACCTCCACCAGCAAGCAACTCCTCCGCATCGCTTACGATGCCTACAATGCCGAAGACTTCGTGCTGTACGCAGCAGTGGCCCGAGACCACGCATCCAATGAAGATGTGAGCACCGTGCGCTTGCTACCCAGCTCTACCGAAGTCGCTAACAGAAGCTCCAGGCTCGCATCTATCGCAGAATAAAAGCTCTGGTACTCGTTGCCTCGACCACTGGTTACATGCCTAAGGCCCATGACTGCTTCTGGTTAGCGGAGTTCATGTACAGTGATCTGAATCGGTGCGGGGCGAATCTCTTGAGCGAGTAAAACGGGAAGGTAGTGACTGCTGCGGATCGCAGGTGGAAGAGAACAGAGAGAACATTAGCTTGGCTGCGCGACGAGCTGGACGACTTGAAATGGGAATTGATGGAGGACGAATATGAGATCGAGGCGTGGATCAAGGACGATGATAGCAAGGCCAGGGGCGAGGGAAAGAGATGGAGATATGGAATGATGGTTCGGGAGGAAAGTAGGGTGACAGCGGAGGCGAGCAGGAAGAGGAAGACCCGAGCGAAAGCAGCGAGAGAAATGTGACCTAGCAGACATGACATACAATGGCACCGTCGATATTGGAACTCGTTATGTAGCGTTCCTCCGACCACCCCGGTGACCGCGAAGACATTGTCTCCGCCCAGCCGTTTACTACTCAGCACTATTCTTGGGACTGTTCCCCTCCACGATTTCCTCACTTTCTCAGGTTGCTCGGCCTTGCACACCTCTGAGCTACAACGTTTCACCAGTCCTCCTAGATAATACCGTTACAGAACACGTGTGCGTTCATGCTGCGAATACCGGACTGCGGCCTCTCCGCAAGGCATTGTAATCCATGATTGATCGCCAGTGTCACATGCCAAAGCTTGCACATTGGACCCTTCTTCTAGCAAACATCTTTTGTTTGTTCCTCATCCATAACCCTCGAGTCTCATCAATGCGACATCGAACTTCAACAATACGACATTCGGCGCTCAGACACTTCGTCTTCAAACTGTCGATCGTTGAGATCGGCTTCACACACCGACGAATGTTCACGCAATTCCAAGCGCAGGGAATGGCTTCCCCAAAACCATCCAACAACATTGAAGAGTTTCACGCCTTGCTGTCCCGATCAAAACGAGTCCTCTCGCTTCTCGGCGCCGGTCTCTCAGCTTCTTCGGGACTTCCAACTTTCCGCGGCGCAGGAGGACTATGGCGCTCCCACGACAGCATGTCTCTCGCCACACCACAAGCCTTCGCCGCTGATCCCGCATTGGTCTGGAGGTTCTACAGTTGTGAGTATGAACCGACAGTATACACCGAGCAAGAGCTGACTGCAGAACAGATCGCCGCCACATGGCTCTCACAGTCCACCCCAACCCAGCCCACTACGCCCTTGCGGCCCTCGCTCGCAAATTACCCGGCTTCGTAACACTAAGCCAAAACGTCGATGGTCTCAGTCCGCGCGCGGATCATCCGAAAGATCAACTCAAACTTTTACATGGAAGCCTTTTCAATGTGAAATGCAACGACTCGAGATGTGGCTATGTTGAAGAGAACTACACCGACCCCATCGTCCCCGCCCTTGACCTTCCCGATGGCAAAGACGTGACATCTGATGAGTACAGGACGATGGGAGGTAAGATCGACATTAGTGATCCGCAAGTTCAGCTAACGGAGATTCCGAGGGAGAATCTCCCGACTTGTCCACAGTGCCGGAAGGCGCTGCTGAGGCCGGGTGTGGTGTGGTTTGGTGAGGCGCTTCCGGACGATGTCGTTGACAGTGTGTACGCATACCTCGACGAGCCGGAGAAGGTCGATTTGATCATGGTGATTGGGACGGGAGCCAAGGTCTATCCTGCTGCGGGGTATATTGAGGAGGCGAGGGAGAAAGGTGCGAAGGTTTGTGTGGTGAACATGGGTGAGTTTTGAAGAGAATGCTGTGTTGAAGTGGGAAGACGACGCTGACGAGTGAATAGATGCCAACGATGCACCGCCAGGAGGATGGGCCGAGGGAGATTTCTTCTTCCAGGGCGATGCTGCGACGATTGTGCCGGACTTGCTGAGGCCAATCATCGGGGAGGTGAAGATGCCGGAGCAGGAGAAGGCGAAAGTGTAGACGCTGAGAATCTCGCTGGTGTTCACAGGACGGACTGGCCACTTTCACGATTTTACGAGTGCTCTGCGATTTCGGTTACTTTGCAAGCACAGTCACATTGTCGGTTCATATTCCCGTCGTCTTCGTCGCCGATCTTCGGCTCATTCTCGCGAAGGCCTCGTTGTCGCACTCTTGTGGCAAGCTTGATGACTTGTGCTGCAGAGAGTGCGACAAGCTTGATGACTTGTGCTGCAGCAAAGTGTGCGTTTTCACCGCATCGGCTTCAGTCGCAATGTGCTTGTGATAGATTTCCTAAGGAACTCAGCCAAATCCCACCACGCTAGCGTCCGCGTGAAACTTCAAGCGAGCACGGCGCTAGCATGGCGCTAAAACGATGCTAGCGCCGCGTCGTTCACGATCTTCATCTCGAGTCCACGCGACATTGGTCTTTACCTCGACATCAACACTCCACACCACCTAACGATGCGCAGAACGCTGCCGCCCGCTCTTCGGGCTGTCCTGCGCCCAACTCCCACCTTTCGCAGTAGACCGTGCCGAATCTCGCCTTCGAAGCGGACCCTCATATCCGCCGCATCGATTCAATTCGGACAGCCATTGCACGAGACACATCCACATCTCATCGAAGCCGGAGATCGTACGTCTAAAAGAGGAGCTACCAGAGAGGGCGAGGACATTCGTTGACGAGGATTGGACATAGTCACACCCGGGATTTCTGCATTAGAATACCACCATCGAAGAGCTGCGCTTGCGAGAAAGCTGCCGAAGAATAGTGTCGCAGTGCTGGCTGCTTCGGAAGTGAAATATCGTTCCGGAGCGGTGTTCTATGAGTTCCGGCAGGACTCGAATTTCTTCTATTTGACGGGTTGGTCCATGATGCATATCGTCTGCACAAAGAAGTTGGAAAGCTGAGAGGTGACATTTCAGGTTTCAACGAACCCAATGCCGTTGCGATAATAGGTCCGTACACCTCGAACAAGCCTCCTCTACCACTTGAACCAATCCTCACAACCCAACAGCAAAGGGTATCTCCGATGTCGAATACACCTTCTACCTCTACGTCCGCCCCAAAGACCCTCACGCCGAACTATGGGACGGCGCACGATCAGGCGTCCAAGCCGCTCAAGATGTCTTCAACGCCGATGAAGCCGGCGACATCGATATCATCTCTCGAGTTCTACCCTCCATTCTCTCCAGTGCTTCACAAATATACACCGACATTGGCCGCAGCTCCTCCCGCAAATCCGCCTTCGAGCGCTTCCTCCATCCCAACACCAATGATACGCCAACTCCATTCGCGAAATACTCACCGAAACTACTCCGTCCTCTCATCAACGACCTTCGCCTCACCAAATCCGTAGCGGAGCTCCAGAACATGCGCATCGCTGGCCACCGCTCCGGCGAAGTCCTCACCCGCGCCATGCAGTCTCTTCCCAACTCCGAATCCCAGCTCTGGGCCAACATAACCCACGGCTTCAAATCTTCCGGTCTTTCAGGAGAAGCCTACGTGCCCGTCGTCGCCAGCGGTGCCAACGCTCTGAGCATCCACTACACCCGCAACGACGCTCGCCTCACTCCAGGCGAAGTCGTGCTCGTCGACGCGGGAGGCGAGTACGGCGGGTACATCACGGACATCACGCGTACCTGGCCTGTGAATGGGAAGTTCACGGACGCGCAGAGAAATATGTACGCTATGATCCTGTCCGTGCAGAAGGATTGTATAGCCCTCTGTCGCGAAGACGCGGCGATGTCCCTGGACAGTATCCACTCGACCTGTGAATCCGGGCTACGGGACGGCTTGAAAGCGCTAGGCTTCGACGTGCGAGGCGATGCGCTACAGAAACTATTCCCGCATCATGTGGGACATCATGTGGGGTTGGATGTCCATGATGCGCCGGGGTATTCGAGGACAGAGCGGCTGAAGGAGGGAATGTGTATCACTATCGAGCCGGGAGTGTATGTTCCGAACGAGGAGAAGTGGCCGGAGAAGTTCAGAGGGTTGGGGATCAGAATTGAGGATTCGGTTGTTGTTGGAGGGACGGAGGTGGAAGTTCTGACCGGGACGGCGGCGAAGGAGGTGGGAGAGGCGGAGTGGGGACGTTGACGAGAACGACAGCAGGGCAAGGGCAGGGGTGGGGAGGGAGGTGGGTTGGCTTCTTTGGACTCGCGGCGCCATGAGAAATACGACAGAAATAATTGTACATACGGTGTACACATACCCCGAGCACGGGAAACAAGACGAAACCACGACTTGGCAGTTCCAATTTCTGCCTATGCGCACGATCGATAGGGTGAGCCATCGTCGTGTTGCTGTCCGAATCCAGAACGGTCGATCTCGATCGAGGCTTGCTGCTGTGCAACACACCATTGTTCGGCACGGATAGATCCAATCGGCCGAGTGCATATACACTAGAGAACAGAGCCTCAGCTGTGATGAGTCGGGACTGAGTAAAATCGGCACTCCTGGAGGAAGAGACGATGGGATGGGAGATGATCTCGCGGTTGTAGCTCGTGGCATGCACGAGGCCGGCTTGGCCTCTGCACGTTGACTCTGCTGCTGGCACGAAGACTATGTGGAGGAGTTCGACCAGAACCATTCACGATGACGAAGTATTGACACTTCGCTTGCAACCCGGGAGATCGATCGCCAATACCACGAGGTTGTCCGTCCCTACATGTCGGTCGACGCTAGCGGGTCGATCTGCCGACGTCGGGTCGTCCTTTCCCATTGGCGTAACCACACCTTCTTTCCACACACACACCTGGGCCATGTGGAAAGCAGCCACTGTTCGCTCCGAATTCTTTGGTGGAGCTGCCTCTTGTACCTGATCTGGTCGCTTGCATACTCCGACGCGAGGAGACCGGAGTCTGGCTTGCGGTCCGCTTCAGCAGGGACACGTTTCCAGCCGAACGGATGGAGGAGCGTGGCAGCCGGCAGGCGGGAGGTGGCGTTAGGATTGATGGATTGACGATGCCACCTCGTGGTTCTGGTCTTGGGTGATTCCACTGTTGCCCGGCCTCTGCCTCGATCGGGTCGTGGCATACGCTTGCTCGCGAGAGGTGGCTTAGTTTCGGTTGGTAGCCGCTCGGTTGACTGCCATGTGGAAGGGCTCGAGTGGGAAGGACTTGTACACTGGAGAGCATGGCTGCTCAGATCGGCATAAGGAGAAGGACCATCCGGGTATCTCCAGATTCCCCTCCAGATTCCCAACGCTTGCCGATGCCATGTTGCCCACGCTGCTCACGATGGCCGATTCCACTTTGCCGAGAACATCTCACCTGGTCCTTTGGGTCGAGCATATACGGCAGTTGTTGACTGCTCTCCTTCTTCATCCTACAGACCGCTTCCCTCTTCATCCACTTCTTTTGCCTGGTTTGGTACCTGTATCTCGCTTGGCTGGCCGCCACTGCTCCCTTGTACGACCTTCCATTTCGACCACCTGCGCACTTTCCTCGAACGCCTCCAAAGCCACGAGGGGAGCACGAGTTTGATCCTTCCTTCATCGGCATCTCGAGGACCGCAAGACCGCCGATCTGAGCAGATTTATCCTCATAATTTTGTCTCGATCTCCCATCCATCAAGTCATCCGTCCGACGTCAACGGAATCCTCCATTCATCACCTTCAATCCTTCGACATCGCTCCGTCACTCCAACATCCACAGCATCTGTTGTGTCTCGTTCCATCTTCCATCCTGCCTCCTTCCTTCACGACGGCCCACCATGATCTACTCGCTCAACTACCGCCGGCCTTCCCACGTGGCATCCACCAGCAGCAACGTCTCTCTCAGCGGCGATGAGAAGCAGGCTTCGATCCATGAGTCCATTCAGTCTGGCAGCTCCTCCCTCACCGGTGGCATCCCACCAGCACTCTCATTCGACCGCATCATCGCCGGCGGTACATGTCCGGTATGCTGCACTTCACTTCATCATGCAGTACAACGCTACTAACACCATTTAGCCTGTCACCGTCCGCGAGTTCATGAACTACCTCAAGTACATCGAGCACTCCGCTGAGAACCTCCAATTCTTCCTTTGGCATCGCGACTACACAGTTCGATGGGGACGTCTTCAAGAGAGCGAGAAGTTACTCTCGCCGAAGTGGGAGCCAAAGCCCGAAGATGGCCATCCCGGAGTTTCACCTGCACGACCCAAGCGTGTTGCACCGCAGATCATGGAGGTACTGAAGAACACCGACTTTGCCGAGCAACCCAAAAGTGCCACAGCGGACCAGTTCTACCTGCACACGCCCTCCAAGTACGGCTCCGCTGAAGACAATCGGGACATGAACTCGGAGTACG
The DNA here is from genome assembly GCA_000223765.2 of Zymoseptoria ardabiliae STIR04_1.1.2. Lineage (NCBI taxonomy): Eukaryota > Fungi > Ascomycota > Dothideomycetes > Mycosphaerellales > Mycosphaerellaceae > Zymoseptoria > Zymoseptoria ardabiliae. Next base: position 63,232 of record AFIV01000468.1, on the reverse strand, counting down.
GGTCCTCCTTCGGCGATGAGAAGACTCTCCTGAGCAGCAGTGCGAGCGGACAACGTATCGCAGCAAATCAAGCCTTTGATGACGCCGGCATGAAGTGGAAGCCATGTACGTTGCTGCCTCCCACTCACCTGTCACGACAAGTACTAACACTTCGACAGTCACCGCCCAACCCTTCCGCTCCGAAATCACCCGCATTATCAGCATCTACTTCGCCGAGAATGCCCCTCGCGAACTGAATCTCTCCTCCCGCGAACGTCAATCCGTCCTCCACGCTTTGCAACACACTACACACCCTTCCGCCTTCAAGTCCGTCGTCACAACAGTCGAGTGGTCTCTCCGCCGCCAAGCACATCCAAACTTCATCCGCTGGACAATCTGCAATGGCAATCCTGCCCGCGTCACTTTCGCCAGAGCCCTTGGAGTCGGAGGTATCGTCATCGGCCTCATCTCCTCAGTGCTGCTGACTCTCAGCTCTGCCGGCCGAGCTTGGCGTATCCTCCCTTTCCTTACCTGGTTCATTGGAGTTGCCACCTTGATCGCCGCCTGGAAAGGAATGTGTATCGTGCTGCACGGTCTTCATCACAGGCACCTCCGGCCGTGGGAACTCTTCACTGACGATGCGGAGGAGAGTCAGCTCGAAGAGAAGACGTCGTCCACCATGAGTCTGACCAGCAGTGAGAGGAACTCTTTCGAACATGAAATCTGGGTGCCGAAGTACAAGAAGCGGAACGTGCTGAGGAAGGTTTTCGATCGAGAGATCTGGATCCAGGAGCCGGCTTTGAGAGGCATTCAGGATACGATTGCGCTGCAGGCTGTGATTGCGGCGGGCGTGGGTGGAGCGGTTGTGGTGGGGGTGTTTTGTGCTGTGCCGAAGGGCAATCTGTTCTGAAAGAGGCGTGCTGAAGTGAGATGGTGGGCGTTCAGTCTGAGGTTTGTACACTGCGGGCTCGGTGAAGTGGATTTGCTTTCGACGTTGAGCGGACAGTACACGGGATGGAGCTGGAATTCTTGAAGAATAAGAATATGTACTATATGGGATGGGAAAATGGCGCTGGGATCGGCGTTGCGGAAGGGAGGCGATATGACCTATCATTTGAGCAATTCATAGACAGAAAAAGGAGGCCAGCAATGGAGCCGAGGGCGATATGATTTCTAAGGTCGGCAAGCCACACGGAGGTGAGATTCGCCGGGAGATGACCACATGGGAGATCACGGAGGTCTATGGGAGTGTGGCCTTCCTACCGCTCGATCAGGGAGATGACCCGCGTGGAGGCTACTTCGATGAACGAGATTCATATCCGATGATCCTCCCAATTTTCGCAACTGGAAGATCCATATAATCGCTCTGTTCGTCAGCATGGGCAGTCTGGCCATCGGGAATGCCATTCCAATGGCGTTGGCATGCTCGCTGAATGGTAGACCGACATCTTACTCGATGCTGCATGCGTGAAGAATGAGTGCCCACCGCCGTCATCGCTGCGTGGTATCCGGCAAACGGCAACAACGGCGACAACGGCGCATGAGACAGTGCCGACCATGACACCACCATCGCCTTCCCTCAAGCGCTCCTCGGTCCTTCCCTCAACCATACGGGTTGTAAATACACGCCCAAAACCCATTCTCTCGGGGCGGATCGTAGGTCGTGTCCTTGTGGCAGTTGTCCTGCCCTTCCAGATACCAGCGGGGGTAGCGGAAGTAGTAGTCGTTGGTGCAGATTTGAGCGGTGCGGTCGTCGCCGTAGCACTGTTGAGGAGAATTAGAGAAAGGAGGGAGGAAGGCAGAAAGGGTTGGGGGAGGGAGTTTGAGTGAGGGTGGCAAGGACGTACGCAGGTCCATTTGGTTGGGTTGTCGGGGCCGTCGGGTCCGTCGGGGCATTTCTCGGCTGGAGGGCCGGTTTCGGTGCGTTCGTGGAAAGGGAGGCAGCAGACTGCTGTTACGGTGGGGAGGAGGAGAGAGGGGAGGAGGAGGAGGAGGCGGGAGGCGAGGAGGAGCATTGTGGAAGAGATTTGATCGAAGCGGCGGATTTGCGAGGCGGTGGGAGTGGAGGAGTTTGTTGATGCTGGGAGTTGTGGGAGTTCGCGGCGGTCCTCGAGGTGGTTGGAGATGACGGGAGTGTGGTTTGACGATATGCCGGCTTTGACAGCGGATGATGAGCAAGTTTGACCAAGCACCAGACGATGAAGAGCAGTCGTACTTCAGGCCTGTCAAAATCAGACGGAGATGTGCGTCGCCTCTCAGAGGAGAAAGCGAGTCGGGTTCATACGTGCTTTTTGCTTTAGACAGCGACGTGCTGAGAATCGTTCCGTCGGATGCATGGCATGGATAGAGCGTCGACATATGCGCTTCTCGCATCCTTTGCACGGCCTCCCTTGCTCGACAGGGCAAGCCGATACAGGGTCCACGCGAATCGCACGCCTCAGCTGGATTTAATTGGATGAGAGCTCAAGGCGACAGGCCTGCTGGCTGCGGCACAAGAACGCTGTTCGATCGGAGTTGGGAGATGGGCTCTAGATATACGACGGTGAGGCGGACGCCGTCTTCATTCGGCTGTGCTCCTTCTCGGGGACTGGCTTCGCCGGGATGGCGTGGAGGTTCGTGCAGAATTCTTGGTCCGAAGGGTCGGAGTTTCTTGCGAAGTCTGGTGGAGGACGAGAACGAGGCCGCAGGGTGCTTGGTACAGTGGAGGGAAGCAGCATGTTCACAGCACAGCCACGTCCTGATGATGGCATTTCTGAAGCTTCTTCTTCGACTGCTCAGACCGATGGATACCATTGGGAGGTCTCTCGGTGTTTCATTGGCTGCTTCAGGGTGTAGTCTGCTGTCACCGATCTTGATGGGAGTTTGCTTGGTGCTTGACTTGACGCTTGTTCATGAGCAGATTTTGCGAAACGAAAGAACAGCTGAAGGTGAAGTAGAAGTGAGAGAAAACTTCGATCGCGTGCATTCAAGCCGCTGTGTCAAGCGATCTGAGACGAGACGAGAGAAAAGCAAGAATGCCGCAGGACTCTTGTTCCGCAGCGTGTGTTGAAATGATCCATAGAACGTATGTGAGCAGCAATGTCTCAGTTCGTTCTCTCCATGTCGATAGCGTGAACGAAACAACAAACTCTCCTTCCCATGGTACTAGATGCTCAACAGATGCGTTTCGGACCATCCAACGTCTGTTCGTCCTGTGGAATAGGGAGAGGTCGACAGTGCGTAGTAGACCGAGATAGCCCACAGGCAAACCTTCTCAATACGGATAGTCAATGCAGGCCCAAATACCATCCTCTTTGCCCGTGGTGCTGTCGATGTGGCAGTCGTTTGGTCCGATTTTCTTTGGATCCCAGCGGTATTTGAAGTCGTTGGGGCAGTGCTCGGGGTTCAGGTTTGGGCGGTAGCACTAAAGACGGGGTTTCAGCATTCGTGGTGTCCGACGCGAGGAAGGGAAGGGCCTTTCCAGAGCCGGAGAACGTACGCATGTCCAGATGGTCAAATATCCCCGATCATTAAGAGGGCATAATTTGGGATCAGGATTCCCGGTTGTAGTGCCTGCTTGGTAGGGAAGGCAACAAATTGCCAAGGTGGTGGGCAGGAGGGAGGAGACGATATAGCTTGCGAAGAGCATCGTGGCGTATTGCAAAGGCCGCGAGTGTGTGTGTGCCAGGAAGGCGGTGGAGTGGGTAAGGCGACTTGGTATTTGATAGAGCGGAGGAACAGGTGATGTTGAGATCGGTGAGTGAAAAGCGGACTGAGATCCTGCATGGAGATCCGTCGGGATTTAATGTCTTTTCTTGCTTTTGAACGTCACATGCTGGATCTCACTCGCCGACGTAGATGTATGGATGGATAGTCGACATAGCCTCCTCGCCGTTCTCTACACGGTTGCCCTGCTGTGAAAGGCCAGCCGACACTGGGTTCGCGCGATCGAGCGCCTGGGATTGGAGAGGAGCCCATGATAGAAGCCAGCAGGATCGTACGGAAACGGACGGACCGCGACAGGACCTGGGATGTAATCGGTAAAGTTCAACGATGAGGCGCGCTGTGCTGTGCCTATCACGTCTTGCACATGTCTGTCTGTTCCGCGGACTTGTGCTTCAAAAGCCTTGTTCTATGCTCGCTAGAACTAGTGCTCAGAGATCTCTGGGGACGTGTGTCGATAAAAACTTGGTTTGCGAAAGGAGGAGACGAGAGCGTGTGCGAGGGGCCGTTTGGTAGGAAAACGAGATTAGGCTGGCTTCATGCAGCACGATAACAAGGCTGAGCCTTCGTTCAGCCGTGGTGGCGGAGTCTTCGAGGCTTCAGCCTTGCGGTGTCAAGGTGGTAGCTTTCTTCAGCGCCGAATTTTCTTCTCTCTTCTTATCCATGCCTGTCTAGTTGTACCACACTTTACAGCATGCCAACTCTGTCCGCAAACAAAGACAGCTATGTCTTCGTAGCCCACCAAGGTGGCACGGACCCTTTGCCGCCCACTCGAGAACCAGTGTACAGAAAGAGAAGGAGCTGAAGAGCACCTGCGCTCTGATGCTGGGTCTCGCTCTCGTAATCGCGCAACACTCCATGTACGCATCACTGGACGGCAGACCCATTTCCGAGGCGCTGCGGGAGAGAACGACGTACAGTATTTCTATAGAAGAGTGTGAATTGCCAGGCGGAAGTCGGGGTTTTTTTTTTTGCAAAGGCGGACATAAGTCGTATGACTTTGGCGGGCCGAAGAATGGGAATGGAATGTTTGATCTCGATATCGGAACCCCATCCTTGGTTGGACCATGAGACGTCCTTTCCACCCGTGCAAGAGGGGGGAAAAAAGGTCGACAGTGCGTGGTGGACCGACATGAGGACGTCGTCTGATAGCCGCCAGGACACTCAGTCTGATTTCGGGTTATCGATGCAGACCCAAATACCATCCTCCTGGCCCGTGGTGCTGTCGACATGGCAGTCGTTTGGTCCGATCTTCGACCTCTTGGGGTCGAAGCCGTGTTTGAGGTTGTATCGGTGTTTGTAGTCGTTAGTGCACTGAGCGGGGTTCAGATCAGGGCGGTAGCACTAACAAGAGGCGGTTAGCATTCCCATATCTTGCGACTCGTGGTGCGAGCTTGTCACTTGATGAAGTGGCGGGAGAAGGCCGAGAAACGGGAAGGACTTCTCTAAGAGCGAGAGAACGTACGCATGTCTAGAGCGTTCTTTGTCCTTCTGGGTTGATCGGGCATTGTTTGGGATCAGGATTGCCGGTTGAAGTCCGCGCGTTGTAGGGAAGGCAACAGATCGCAAAGGTGGTGGACAGGAGGGAGGAGGAGATAAAGAGGGTTCCGAACAGCATCGTGACGTGGATATTTTGGAAACTGCGAGGGGCGTATGTGTTGGGAAGGTGTTGAAGTAGGTAAGGCGACTTGGCGATGGTATCGGATCGATGCGAGGAAGGAGCTGCCACTGATGATCGACGGATGAAAAGCAGACGGAGCTTCTGCTGAATGAAACTAGACGGAGATTCTGCTTTTCCAGTGAAAATTAGACTGAGCTTCTGCATCTCCCGTGAGGAAATTCGTCGGCTTTATGTCTGTTCTTGCTTTCGAACGGCACGTGATGGACTCGTAAAGGTGCCCGCGTGTATGGATAGATAGGATGCGTTCTCGGCCCATTTCTTGCACGGTTTCCTTGCTCCCCAGGGCTGTCGATTTGGGGTACGCATGATCGTACGCCTCGGAGTTCTACCAACCAGGCCTGCAGCACAGCCCACTGATCGAATGAAGACGGGATACGCGCTGTAAGTATACGGCGGCGAGGCGGAGTCCATCATCATTCGGCGTTATGCCGTCTTTCATCCATCATCATTTGGCATTGTGCTGTCTTTCAGGAAGAGGATGGATTGGGCCCTGACATAGTCCGATGAGCCTGCAAAGGGGGCATCTCTCACGCGTCCACCCGCTGTATTTTAGGTCATTGGTTCAATGGCCAGAGTCGATGCAAGCCGTAGTCAAGGGCAAGGATGGGCCACAAAGCATTTGATAAAGTCGAAGAGAGCAGCGTGTCCATCGTACAGGCGTACCGTACGAAGGCACATCTTGAATGTCTTGGTCTCGGAGTGTGAGGAGACGACGTCCTTTCCCTTTGGTTCGTTCCATTCCCTAGACTGTTTCAGAGACTCTTATGAATTTCTTGGTTCTGATCAGTATCATACGCCGTGTCCCTGGCGCGTGGTGGTGAAGGATGGTAAGGTACTGTAAGAAGGAGAGGGGAAACGGTAAGAGAGGTACCTTAACTTTAAGCCCTCGGAACTGAATTGAAGAGAGTGGCTAATTGCCCGGCTAATTAATTGATTGATTAATCGGTTAATCGATTGATTGATCGCTCGATTGATGGAATAATTGCTTAAGCAATTAGTAGATTGATTGACTGGTCAATCGATCAATTAATCGCTCGATTGATAAGCAATCAATAGATTAATTTATCGGCTGCTTGATCGATTAATTAACTAATATATAGATCGATTGAATAATTGATTGATTGACAAATTGATTGATCAATCGTTTGGTTAAAGTTGTTTGATTTGTTAGTTAATTGATTATCTACGAAAACAGGTAGCCCCGCCTCGTGATTCTGTTTTTAGCCTCAATATCTGAGTCTGGTGGAGCTCAGCTCCTCCACCGCAAGTTTTGGCATTGGAATTCCATCTCGCAATGTGCTGTATACTGCCGTGTACATTGGAGTACATGGACAGACATCGTACGACATAGACCACCGGCGGTGTGTTCTCGACGGTTTGCTGTTTCCACTTCCCTTACCGTCCTCCGAGTCATTGTATTCGAAACCGTTGTTCCACCTTCCTTGCGACGACTTGAATCTCAACAATCGTCACTCCTCCAGCACCTTCAGAAACCCACTGCTTCTCCCACGCATCCTCCCTCTCGACCAACTCAACGACTACGATTCGCTCATCGACCTCCAGCCTCGATCCGCCCGCCATCATGTCCTCCGAGCCAGTGAACCTCTTCTCTCCCTCCCTCATCTCCCCCGCCGTGCTCTCCGCCCTGCCCGAAGCCTACTCAATGCGACCTCTTCAACGCTCTGACTTCTCTCACGGCTTCCTGGATGTATTAAGGGTGTTGACGACAGTGGGAGAGGTCACACAGCAAGAGTTCGAGGAGCGGTTCGATCAGATGAAAGGCACATCGGGGTCGGGAGGGTACCATATTTTGGTTGTGATCGATGGAGACAGCAAGATCGTTGGAACGGGAGCGTTGATTGTTGAGAGGAAGTTGTACGTCTGCACACCCATATATCCACCAGTCACCCTGCCCACCATATCCAGCAGAAATGCGGCTTCCACAAAACCTATCACGCAGTTGCCCACCCTCGAATCACCTCGCTAACACACTTCCCACAGCATCCACCACCTTGGCCTAGTCGGTCACATCGAAGATATCGCCGTGACAAAAGACCAACAGGGCAAGAAGTTGGGACTGCGCATCATCCAGGCGTTGGACTTTGTGGCAGAGAATACGGGATGTTACAAGACGATCCTGGATTGTTCGGAGGCAAACGAGGGGTTCTACGTCAAGTGTGGGTTCAAGCGGGCAGGGTTGCAGATGGCGCATTATTATGACAGGTCATAGGAGAGATGGATGACTCGAAGACAGGCGGGTTCAGAATTGGGCGGACGCCGAAAGGAGGGACAGACGGCTGGCTTCGTCTGCTCTGGTGTCGTCTGTGGTGACCGAGATCGTGATGGTGATCTCGTCATGAAGCGGAAGGAGCAAAATATAGAGAGTAGACTGTTGGCATAGAGCGAGAGCAATCCAACAGCACTACCTTAGCTTATGGACGCTCATATCCTCCGCCAAGCTCCCCCCAATCCCAGAACTTCTTTTCGACCTCAACTTCCGCTTCCAAAAACATCGACATCTCACCAATTCACAGCCGACTCCACACCTCCTCGAACGATCACATTACCATTCCTCCCAAATGGACCGAGAGGCATGCCAAAACAAACCCCACCAAATCCCGTCCTAAAAGACCACAACGGCACTCCAATTTCCTCCACAAAGCCCACGTTCACTCCCATCTCCGGCTCTCAAATCAAGAATCTCATCTCCCTTCCTACTCCCCTGTGGCAATCCATCCTCCAAGCACCATGCGCCTTCCCTCCCTCCCTCTTCTCGGACGTGCTGCTCAACATCATCCGTAATCCCAATCTCACCTCGCCACTTTTGTTCCGGGCGGATATATGCTACGATAGCGAGACAGATCATCTATTCGACGCGGACGGAGCTTGGCGCGAGGAGAATGGAGGATCGAAGTGGTTGAAAGCGGAGCTTCGACCGCGATGGCCCAAGAGGGAGGACTGGGAAGGATGGAAGTTGGAGAGAGTTGTGGTGAGGAAGCTGGTGCCGCGGAATGAGAGGAGGGATGAAGGGATGGTGCAGAGTTGTTGGTTTCTGAGAAGCACTGACGATATTGAAGATGGAATCGTGACGAAGGAGCACAACATGGTGGTGCTGGTGCCGCATGTGGATGTTGTGGAGGAGATGCCGTTTTATCATCCTGCTGTGGAGAAACTGGCTTTTCTGCATTCATGGCGGGCTGCTCATTCTTCACCAGCTTTAACCAGCTCAAGCAAAAGCGAAGAAGAGATCAAGGATGAGCAGCAAGGCACAATAACTCTCTTCGTCCTCCCCTTCTCCAGCTCCGCGCCCTCCAGCAATACCCATCCCGCAGCACCTCCTTTTACCTCCCCCTCTCCTCAATCTCCTCCAGTACTTCCCTCCAAAATCCATCGTACCGCCCTCATCCTCCTCCAGACAGTCCACAAACACGCCACCGGCTTGCATTCCGGCTACACCAAACGTGTCCACCACGACCGTCTCATCCCACAAGCTCAATACCAAAACAGTTACTCGCGATTGAAGTCGAAATATGGAAGGACGATTAGCGAACAGTGGGTGGAAGTCACGGATCCGGGAAAACATGTTTTCGAGGACTTGGGAATTGCGGCATGGTGCATCGAGGTGTGGCGTATGCTATACGAATTACCAGAAGGAGTGGACGGAGTGGCGGAAAGGGATGAGTCGGCTGGGGAGCATGGGAAGGAGAAACCACCCTTCCCAGGTTTCGTCGACATCGGCTGCGGCAACGGTCTCTTGACCTACATCCTCCTCAGCGAAGGATATCCCGGGTGGGGTTTCGATGCTCGGGAGCGCAAAACGTGGTCCACCTTCCTTCCTGAAATCCGAGCAAAATTGCAGCAGCGGGTCTTGGTTCCGAGGATACTCCAGGGCGAGACGAATGGAGAGGATGTACAGTGGCATGACGGATATTTCGAGCCGGGCACGTTCATCATTTCGAATCATGCGGATGAGCTGACGGCTTGGACGCCATTGTTGGGGTATTTAAATGGCAGCTCATGGATGGCGATTCCGTGTTGCAGTCATGATTTGGGAGGGAAGAGGTTCAGGGCGCCGGCGAGGTCGAGGGGAACGGTTGCGATGGACAAGGTCAATGCGAAGACCTTCAACGAAGGCCCGGGCCATGCCAAAGAGGACGATGAGGACCACAATGTAAGGCTTCCGCAACAGAAATTCGAGAGTCTAGACCTCAATGGCGAGAGCTCCAACACAACCACTGCTACCACCATCACCGCGAATGACAAACTGCAAAATAAACAAGCCGCAGAAACCGGTTCCCTCGCCCGGAGCACCAAGCAGAAGAAAATGCCCTCCGCCTACTCCACTCTCTGCTCCTACCTCTCCTCCCTCTCCCGCGAAGTGGGCTACACTCCCGAAGAAGATGTGCTGCGAATACCGAGCACGCGGAATACCTGTATTCTTGGACGTGCGAAAGCGTTGAAGAGGAATGTCGAAGAACATGAGACCAGTAGGAGGGAAGAACTGGTAGAACAAATCGTGGAGCGAGAAATGAAGATGAGTGTTGGAGAAGTCGGTGCGGAGTGGATTGCTAGGGTGGAGGGACTAAGTGTGAAGGGAACGGGTGGACACTAAAGATGAGATTGGCCCAAGTAAGAGGCAAAGCCGGCTGAAGGGTTGAGAGGCGGGAAGTGCTGACGAGATCGATTTGTCGAAAAGTCATGGAAACCTTCCAAGTCCCAAAAGAGGAACGGAGAGAGATTTAAGCGTGGACCTGAAAAAGTGTCATGGCTTGGATTGATTCGCGAAACTGTCAAATCGACCTCGCTGCGTCGTATGCCCGTGCCGTATGCGTCCGCCGTCATCGTTCCGTCGTCTCATTGGTCTCGTCGTGTGCCTTCTCTGCTTCGTGAAAATCAAACCGCATCGTGTGTCTCTTTGATGCTCCAACTCCCCACTCGCCAAATTTTCCAATGCAAAGCGAACCTTTCCACCATCTCAACCTTTGCCCACCGCAACCAAGCTCCACAAGCTTCCAATTCACCTCTAATCCGAATCATAACTCACCCGACTCCTCGCCGGCTGACTCGCCCGCCTCTCCTTACCCTCCCTGCCATCACGACCATTCACACGCCTCGACCACTCCCGATCCCTCTCAGCGTCCCTGGACCTTCTCCTCATCGACTGTTCCTTCTTGTCACCACCGGAGAACTCGCTCGAAAATTCGGAGACTTTGTCCATTGCTGTCGATACGTTAGTGAAACTCCTTTTGAAAGGAGAGGTGATGAAGTGAACGTACCGGACTGCGAGAAAGCTGTCATACGATCGCGGAGGGACTTTTGTCGTTGCGGCTTTTGTTTCTCTTTCTCGGACTTGCGCGGACGGTCGCGGTCGCGGTCTCGGGAATCGGACCGAGATCGAGGGCGGGAGTGAGACTTTGAGCGGCGCTCACGACGGGAGTCGTGGCGTCGAGGTGGTGAGCTCTGACGTGAGGAGGAAGCGGCATCTCGATGGTCGTAGTCACGATCGCGACTGTTGCGCTGTGGTTCGTGGTTCGGATCGATGAGGTAGCCGGGTTGGTTTCCTGGTGGCGCTTCCTGGGCGAACGGATTTTGATGATACGGACGTGGAGCGACGGTGCGGGCGGCCGGTGGAGGGCTGCTTCGGTGACGGGAGTCCGGTCTGGTGAAGTCCTGTTGAGGAAATTGGGGCGATTGTTGTGGCGGATAGTTGCCGTTCTGCGACTGAGACTGCAGAGGCGGAGAGAATGGCGATGGAGGTTGTTGACCATAGTTCCCATTCTGTGGCTGCGCCTGAGACTGCGTCGGCCCGCCATAAAGATGCGCATAAGGCACATATCCTGTCGAGATCCCTCCTCGCAGCGTCGAAGTTGACTGCGCAGTTGGCGGCGGTCCTCTTGGATCACTTCCTTGGAAACTCGTCGAGTTGAAGCTCGGCGAATACATTTGCGGCGGACTCCCCATTGGCGGCGGACTACCCACCGCATTCCCATCATTCATGTTCGCACCCATTGGTGGCCGGTCCAGCGGTCCTCCATACCGCGGCACAGGCGATTGTTGCGCCATAGGCTCGTTGTGCATGCGCGAGCTTCTCCGCCCCAGGTCGTCACCATAGCCATACCTCTCACCCGACCCGCTGCGTCGCGCACCACCGTCACGACTCCGCCGACTTCCCCGACTTCCCGCATGACTACTTAAATCCTCCGAGCCATGTCTCCCGCCATCGAACCTCGTGTGACCGTTTCGTCGGCGATGACCGTCGTCGGATTGATAACCGTTCTTGCGGTCTTCTTTGGTCTTCGATCGATCGTCGTCGTAGTCGTCGTTGGAATAGCGTCGACTGGTGCTCCGGCTCTTCTCGCTCTTCATCTCGGACCCGTCCTCGCGGTAATGGTCTTCAATTTTGGCCTTGTACTTCTTCTCTTCTTTGAAGAGTTTGGGACCCAGAATCGGGATATGCTCGAACCAATGGTCAGGTACCTAGAGTATCGTCAGAGATCGTTCGCGGATCGCGAGCGCATTGAGAGGCGGGACGAAGGAGTGTAGTTTTACCTTGTCGGTGCCCCACATCACGCCTATTACCAAGTTAGCCTCACGTCCAACATCAAGTTTTTCCATTCGCTTTGACGTATGGTCGTTGTCAACCAAGTTTTCGGCCCGCGCAGATCGCTCTGCGCGGGTACGTACCACGCAGGATGAGCTTTTCCATATGCGCCATGTTGAAGGAAGATGTGTGATATGACTCGAGGGCGGGAGAGGATTGGTGTTGTTGTTGTTGGGTCGGAGTTGTGAAGTGGTGGAAGTGAGGTTTTGTTTGCAGCAGCACATACCTGTCAAGGCCAGACCGGTGCCCGCCATCCTGGCCGGTCGGCTGATGCGCGCCGGCGGTCACGATGCAAACGGAGTGATTGCCTTCGTGTTCCTCTCACTTTTACTTCGACCTCACTTGATCCCGGGCGGTACCAGAATCCTGCTCTTGGAGGCGAAGCGACTTCACCTCTTTCTTGGAGTGGCGTTTCTCTCCTCCTGTTTTACTCTTTCTATGCGCCGCAGTCCTGTATCCCTTCTATTTATTGCTTTCGAAGCACGCACAATACGGTCGTACGTCTTCGTCAGAGTCTCCAAACAACAAGTTGTATCGTCACGCAAACTAGCGGTCGCAGACCGAGGATGTCGACTGGCTTTCCGAAAACCCGAACCGATCAGCACAACTCTCTTCCAAGACCCCTGCTCTTCCAACACCTTTCTTTATATCGATCGAAGACCAGATCCGGAGCACAGTGCAATCCAGAAGAAGGATCCAAACAACCAGACGACCAGGGCCAAGAAATCGTGTACCTGCACCAAAGCCAGGGCAATCCCAGATCCTTATACTTCACAGTCCAGATGGGCCCGGACAAGGGTATGCATCCAAGCGACAGCCACGACACTCAATGAACGAACGAAGGAGTCTCGCCGAGCGCGATGTGTGGATCGCCTCCATGTATATGCCTATCTACGGCGCTCGCTCACCGCTCGTTCGGGCACGCATCTTCACGACGTCACTGATCTCCCGCCTCTTGCATACAGCCACGTGGAAAATGAGACGAGATTCGCCGCTACTCGCAGATCTTAACGGCAGTGCGACGGTCAGCAGGTCACGCGCCGTGGATGCGATCAGCATGGCAGTGTGATAAAATGCTCATCGCACGAGCGAAAGTTCTGTCTTCCTCGCCGTCGTCACCGATTCACCTTCAATCACTGTTCCCATTATTCAAGCCCGCCGCTAGTTCTTTGCGACATGGAGTACGACAGGGATATGCCTGTCCTCACAGAACGTGGCGGACGAGGTCGAGACCTTTCACTCTACACTTACTTACTACCCAACAGTGAAGTCGTCAAGCCTTGCTCGGAACTCGACAGCTGTTGAGGGATTTCGACGAAACTCCATCACGGAACTGGAAAGTCGGGCCTCGTCCGCTCACCGCTCTTCGCATGTGCACAGGGGACTGCCGAGCCCGTCAACCCGAGCCTGGCGCGAGCTCGTGCAGGCAGCCGACATGAGGTACACAGCTATGGTAGAGAATGCTTCTTCTTGCTTCCCTTATGCGGTATCATGCCATTAGATCTATCCCTTCTCTCTCCACTTTCACCATCCTTCCCTCACCGAAGAGCGCACACGCCTCCTGTCTTCTCTTCATCCACCTTCGCTCCAGGTCCCGAGTCAAATCGCACGACCGCCTGCTCCCTCTCCTTCTGCTTTTGCTTTCCAGCCTCACTCCCGCCACCTGCACTCCTGCTTCCACCCGCGCCCAAACCGGCGAATCCAACACTCTTTCTCCCGCCAGTCCCCGCTTGGAACACACTCTTCTTCCCTCTCTTCCTCGTCCTCACTCCACCCTCCAACCTCAACACAACACCCTCAAGCCCACACTTCGCCTCTGTCCTCTTCAAATGACTCGTGCCCGCGTCTTTGATGCGCGCCATGATGCCTTTCAGCTGCGCTATGATCGCGTCGACCCATACATTGTGAGCTTTTTCCTCGGCTGTTGGCGGAGGAAGGGTCGCGCGGTTGAAGAAGAGAGATGAGGTTGGACCGGTACCGTCAACGTGGGCAGGCGTTATGGGAGCTGGGTGGATGGTGGAGTAAGGTGAGAAGCCGGCTCCGATGGCGATGTCCAGAATGCGGGTTTGAGCGGAAAGAAGGGTGTAGTCTGTTGTGTCGGAAATTGTGAAATCGGGATCGGTGCGGAGAGTGCGGAGGATGGTGGATGGCCAGTCATGATCGGCTATCTTGACGACCTCGCACGTCTCCGAAGGAGAAACGCGTTTCGACACAGGGGCGTTGGAGAAGCACTCGAGTGCGAGTCGGCGGCGAAGGGTGTGTGCGCGAAGAGTATTGGCTGGTAGGGAGGCAATGGCGTGGTAGTGATGGAGAGGCGAAAGGGAGGTGAAGGCCTCGCAGCCGCCCATCAGTCCTTCGCGAGGGTCGAAGAACGTTCGGAGTGTTGATGCGACCAGCTTGTCGAAGTTTGCCTCAGACTGTGCGTCGAGCATGACGTGGATGGCCGTCGCTATGAGGCCTTGAATCTTGGCATCCTGCTTCACGAGCTCGTCGATGTTGAGCAGAGCCAGCTCTGAAATCGCATTGCAGGTGGTCGATGGTGCTACGCTGGGAAAGCTGTCATCGGCGGGCGCACAGAAGGCCAGAGCTCGTAGGCTGTGTTCTAGCCCGAACGGCAGACTCTTCAAGATCTTAGACTGCTTGCCCTCGTTCGCCCTTGGGATGATCGGTGTATGGTACACCCAGGCAGGTGAGCCTATGTTTCCTATCACCCTACTATGGCTGAGCTTGCTCGCTGCACGTATAATATCGACGTAGGAGTCGCGGAGTTGCTCGTTGGGCTCGTGCACAAGCTGATCTGCGAACCACGAGGTGACTCCCCATGGCATGCCGTATCTCCCGGCCAATTCTGTCGCAAATCCGGTGATGCAAGCCTGCGCGCGGGAGTTTTCGTTCCGAAATATGCTACTCCATGGCGCATCCGGGAGATCGGCCACTGGAAAGAGTTTCCCATCTTCTCTCGGTCTGTCGTCCAGGAAGAAGTGATACTGGTCGGCACTCTGCAGTGCCTCTGTTCTCGCCAAAGCCAGACGAACTCTCTCCTGATCCTCATCGTCGCTCCCAGCAGCTGCCAGAAGGGCATTATTCCCGGTCTCCCCGAGTTGCTGTGTTCTGCTCATCTCCTCCCTCGGCACGGACTCATCCAGCTCCATCTCCATACTTGCAATCATGGCCTCCGACATATTCTGCTTCTCTTTCTGTGCGACCAAGCTCTTCAAGCTGTTCCGGTAGACTTTCCGAGGAGGGGATTGTAGGGCTGTGCTTAGAGAGCTTTGTCTTGATCCATTCGATAGTCTCGTGCTCTGTCTGCCTGGCAGTGTCGGTGTCTTCTTCGCTTCGACGGGTGGAGACAGCTTGACTCTCTTGTTGGAGATCAACTCCATGATATCTGGTATATCCTCTCCACTGCTATCGTCCGTATCCGAGTCCGAATTTGTCACACCTTTGAGTCCTCCTTTGGTCACTCTCTTGCTGGAGCTGGCTGTGCTGATCGGGTGGGAGGAAGGCTGTGAGCTCAACAGCACGCTGGAAAGCGTGGAGCTAGACGAGGAAGGTCCAACTGGCTTCGGAGCCTCTGGTCGAATGAACATCGGCTGCGAGGGTAGAGGTGGTGCAGCCATTGCATCTGGCGACTTTCTCTCTAAACTGCCGAGCAGGACTCGTTGCGTTGGGCTGATCGATTTACGAAATGGCGAGTCTGGCGTAGGAGTGACCTTCGCTTCGCCATTCATTGGATTGACATTGAAGCGTGAGGTAGACTTTGTCGGCGTGACGGACGTTGAAGAGCTTTTTGACTTTTCTGATGTGGGAGATGATTTCTTGAGTCTACCACGTTCGCGGGATGGTAGGGTGACTGCGGACACCGAGCTGGACAATGGTGAGGTCGAAGCTGGACTCTTTCGTGGCCGTCCTGGACTTCGCTTCTTGGGAGTAGCATTCTCCAATCTCTTCGGCGAGTCTTTCGACTGCTGTGAAGCTCGACGTGGGCTGATGGGGGCAGCAGAAGATGGCGGTCGTGACGCGACGACAATTTCTTCCTCGAGAATGCTGCTTTGAGGAGGGACGAACTTCTTGAAGAAGCTCGTAATGGTCCGGTTACTGCCATCAGCGGCTTTGGGCGGCGCCATGAGAAACAACGGATGAATGTCACCGAGACATTTTGTCAAGTGAAGCACGGATAGTTCTAGCTCTCACACGCGACGTGATGGTTCGGCATGGGTGGACGCGTCGGGCGGGCCGAAGATGAACGTGAGAGAATGGAAGCCGCTGACGATTCCGAAGTTCCTCTGTGCTCAAATATCACAAGGCATGCTGGAATATACCTTTGCTCCACCTCTCCTGATGCTCCAGTTCCATGTTTCTGCTTAACAATCACACGGCGAGGACACCTCACACCGGATCTACTACTGCACGCCTGACTGCGAATTCGACCACAGGATTTCACGAGTCCATCAGCGAGTGGAGCACGCATCTATGTCGGAGATGGATGTACGAGCGGTCCGGTCTTGGTCATGCATTTCTGCCGCTGCAGATACGACAAGTAACGCCGTCATGCCCTGATGAGAATAAGGTAGTGCCCTCGGAGTGAGCGGTAAGCAGCATCCGCGTAGGAGGTCGGTCGGTCTGCCAGCGGCGAAGAAGGCGAAGGTCTGTCGGAACAAGCGCAGGCATATGGCGGTCAATACTTCTCACAGGACAGTCGGAGTCGTCATAGAGAATTGGCCAACTGTTCATAGTCATGGATGGACCACCGACATAGAAGTCCTGCGTTGTCAGCATCCTCTTCCAAGGATGGATCCATCGAGCCGTGTGGTTTCTCAGCCTGCGATTCCTCCGATGCCTCACAGCCTCGTTTCACGCTTCTCCATCGTTGAGATTATTGCACGTGGGAAAGGAGACAAGTCGTCCTTTACAAAACAGACTATTAATGCATATACCGAATCATCCAAAACCATTGCCATATCAATCCAAACCTCCTTGCACAAAAAGTACCAAGACCCGACTGCACGGATTGCACAAGGGGGTTTCCATATCTCCGCGCGCGCAACGCCAGAGTTCGGTAAAGTCAAACCTTCGGGGCGTCCGCTTGTTGGTCCCTCTCTCACAAGTGTCAACGACACCGGGGCGAAAAGAACTTCCCACCTCCGCCTCCCTGCGACCGTGTGACATAATTCTCGACATCCACTCGTTTCACCTCCGTCCTCACCTCACCGTCCGCCCTCCGCCCCGCCGACAGACACTGCACGGTCGCGTTGATCAATACACACACACGTCCCTGACCCGCCGCCTTCCCAAATTCCGCCGGACCCCCATTCCTCCTCATGCGCAGCCCCACGAGATAGTCCTCAGCCGTCGCGCGCCGCATGTTCAATCCGCGACGTCCTCCTCCGTCGCAGCGACCGGCCACTCCGAGGCTCACGGTATCCCTCCCGGGCAGCAATGGCCATCACATACGATGATGACGCGCCGCCCTCGTCGACTCCCGCCGGCGCCGAGCAGAGTCAACCGCTCAATCGCATGAGATGGGCCACGGTACGGAAACCCGGGCGAAAGGGCACAATCAAGAGACGGTCCATCTTTAATCGGCACGCCGCACGATTGAGTCTGAGCAGGCAATCCAAGGACACCGCCACACCCGAGGCGGAGGACATTGCTGAGGGCAACCCACCGGAAGGCCAGACGCAACGGACGATATATGTCAATCAGCCATTACCCGAGTCCGCACGAGATGAACACGGAGCACCTCTACAGACATTCAAGAGGAACAAGATCAGAACCGCCAAATATACAGCCATCAGTTTCCTTCCCAAGAACTTGTGGTTCCAGCTCCACAACATTGCCAATGTCTACTTCATCTTCATCGTCGTCCTCGGTGTATGTATCGCTATTTCAGTCATTCAGGGATATCGCTGACAGACTCGACTTTCTAGATCTTTTCCATTTTCGGAGTCGTAAATCCTGGCCTGTCCGCCGTGCCCATTATTGTCATTCTCACCATCACTGCGATCAAGGACGCGGTAGAAGATTGGCGGCGAACTGTTCTGGATAACGAGCTCAACAACGCGCCCGTGCATCGGTTGGTGGACTGGAACAATGTCAACGTGTCGGATGAGAAGATTGGTTGGTGGCGACGGTTCAAGAAGGCCACCACAAGAGGTATCATTTCGTCGTGGAGGTTCTGGAAAAGTCGCAAGAATGCGATGAAAGGAAAGAAGAAGGGTCAGACATACAAGGAGCCCAAACTGGATGCAGAGACGGAAGAGCAGGACGATCGCAGGATGAGCACGCTCACCACGCGTCTGGACGAAGAGGAACGCGCGCACGAGTACCGAGATGGGGATGTGGAGCTGACGCCCGTGCCGTCTCCGGGACACCGAAACAAAGACACATATGATAAACCAGTAGAGGGGTTCTTTCAAGGTGGAGATCATGGACACCAGCCAGACACATTGCATGTTCCCAAGCAGGACGCGGATGGCAAACTCGTTCAGCTTCCAGTACCGAAGAGAAATTACGGCAGCCTGATCAACCCGAACAAGGAGCGGGCAGAGACGGCTCGATTCAAGAAAGAGTTCTGGAAGGATGTACGCGTGGGCGACTTTGTCCGTCTTTACAACGACGAGGAGATTCCTGCAGATATCATCGTTCTCGCCACTAGCGACAGCGACGGCGCTTGTTATATTGAGACGAAGAACTTGGATGGAGAGACTAACCTCAAGGTCCGAACTGCCCTCTATTCCGGCCGACAGATCAAGCGAGCTAGGGATTGCGAACAGGCCGACTTTGTCATTGAAAGCGAACCACCTCATGCTAACCTCTACGCCTACTCCGGTGTGGTGCGATGGAACCAGTACGATGCAAAGGACTCGTCGGCTCCTCCTAAAGAAATGGCCGAGCCCGTGGGCATCAACAACTTGCTCCTTCGTGGTTGCACGGTCCGCAACACCGAATGGGTTCTGGGTGTGGTCGCTTTCACCGGTGAGGACACCAAAATTATGCTCAACTCTGGAATCACCCCTTCGAAACGACCAAAGATCATGCGTGATCTGAACTGGAACGTGCTGTACAATTTCATCATCCTCTTCGTTATGTGTCTCGTCGCAGGCGTGGTCAACGGCTACTACTGGGGAAAGGGAGGAGAATCGCTGGATTACTTCGACTTTGGCTCCTATGGCTCTACCGCTGGACTCAACGGATTCATCACATTCTGGGCGGCCATCATTCTGTTTCAGAACTTGGTGCCCATCTCCCTTTATATCTCGCTCGAAATCGTGCGTAGCACGCAGGCCTTTTTCATCTACTCCGACACGTACATGTACTACGAGAAGCTGGACTACCCGTGCACGCCCAAGTCGTGGAACATTTCCGACGATCTGGGACAGATTGAGTACATCTTCTCCGACAAGACGGGTACCCTTACACAGAACGTCATGGAGTACAAGAAGTGCACGATCAATGGACATCCATATGGAGAGGCGTACACCGAGGCGTTGGCCGGTATGCAGAAGCGTATGGGTATCAATGTTGAGGAAGAAGGCGCCAAAGCAAAGATGCAGATCGCACAAGATCGTGTAGTCATGTTGGAGCGCATTCGCAAGATCCACGACAATCCGTACCTCCGCGACGACGATCTTACGTTCGTCTCGCCGCAATTCGTGGCGGATTTGGACGGCGAAAGTGGTGCAGAACAGAAAGCGGCGACTGAACAGTTTATGCTTGCTCTTGCACTGTGCCACAGCGTCATCACAGAAAGGACACCCGGCGACCCACCTCGAATCGAATTCAAAGCACAGAGTCCCGACGAGGCAGCCCTCGTTGCGACCGCCAGAGACGTCGGCTTTACTGTCATTGGACGTTCGAATGATGGCATAATCGTCAACTACCTCGGCGAGGAACGCGAGTACACCGTCCTCAACACGCTCGAGTTCAACTCAACGAGAAAACGGATGAGTTCCATCCTCCGCATGCCGGATGGTAAAATCATGCTGTACTGCAAGGGTGCTGATAGTATCATCTACTCTCGTCTGCGGAAGGGTGAGCAAGCGGAGCTTCGGAAAACGACCGCTGAGCATCTGGAGATGTTCGCCAGAGAAGGACTACGCACGCTGTGTATTGCGCAAAGAGAGCTGGGTGAGGATGAATACCAGAAATGGAACATTGACCACGAGCTCGCCGCTGCGGCTGTGCAAGATCGTGAAGACAAGCTGGAAGAAGTCGCCGATCGCATCGAGCGCGAGTTGACCCTGATTGGAGGCACTGCCATCGAGGACAGATTGCAAGACGGCGTGCCAGATGCCATAGCATTGCTCGCGCAAGCTGGTATCAAGTTGTGGGTGCTGACGGGTGACAAGGTCGAGACTGCTATCAATATCGGCTTTTCCTGCAACCTGCTGGACAACGACATGGACCTGATCGTGCTAAAGGTCGATGACGATGATCATCGTGCGGCGGAGATTGAGCTTGACAAGCATCTTGAGGTATTTGGCAAGACAGGCTCAGACGCGGAACTCAAAGCGGCGAAGAAGAACCATGAACCTCCTGCACCAACTCACGCGCTAGTCATCGATGGAGACACGCTCAAGGTTGTGCTCCACGACGATTTACGACAGAAGTTTCTGTTGCTGTGCAAGGAATGCAGATCGGTGCTTTGCTGTCGTGTGAGTCCGTCGCAGAAGGCTGCCGTGGTGAACCTCGTCAAGCGCACGCTCGAGGTCATGACATTGTCGATTGGTGATGGTGCCAACGATGTTGCCATGATTCAAGAGGCAGATGTTGGTGTGGGCATTGCTGGTGAAGAAGGGCGACAGGCTGTGATGAGCTCGGACTATGCTATTGGCCAGTTCCGATACTTGACACGCTTGTTGCTGGTCCACGGTCGATGGGACTACAAGAGGATGGGAGAGTGTGTCGCCAATTTCTTCTACAAGGTATGCTGCGACTCGATCTCCTCCTGTAACACGACATGCTAACGTGACTGCAGAACATCATCTGGGTGTTTGCCCTCTTCTGGTACCAGATCTTCGCCAACTTCGACGGCTCATACGCCTTCGACTACACATACATCCTGCTCTTCAACTTGGCCTTCACCTCCCTACCGGTCATCTTCCAGGGTATCCTCGACCAAGACGTCGATGACAAGGTCTCTCTCGCTGTTCCTCAACTCTACCGCCGAGGCATCGAACAGAAAGAATGGACTCAGATCAAATTCTGGATCTACATGATCGACGGTCTCTACCAATCTGTCATCTGCTTCTTCTTCACCTACCTCGAATTCCACTTGGCGACTTTCAACACTGAATCCGGACGCAATGTCAATGACTACAAACGACTGGGAGTCTACATCGTCAGCCCCATTGTCGTTGTCGTCAATGTCTACATCCTCATGAACACCCTTCGCTGGGATTGGTTCATGTGTCTCATTACCGCCATCTCCATTCTGCTCATCTGGTTCTGGACGGGAGTCTACACCTCCTTCACCGCAGGTTTCACCTTCTACCACGCCGCGAGCGAAGTATACGGCGCACTCTCCTTCTGGGCAGTGTGTCTCCTGACCATCATCGTTTGTCTCCTCCCTCGCTTCACCGCCAAGGCCTATCAGAAAATGTACCACCCGTACGACATCGACATCATCCGCGAACAAGTCCGACAAGGGAAATTCGACTACCTCAAAGACATCGATGCCAACACCACTTCCCCAGCAGCCTTCGCCAACGCCAGCAAATTCGTCAACGACACGGCATCCTCCTCCGACTCCTCCCACCCAGGCATGAAAGAGCGAAATAACACCAACGATCCCTCCGGACGCAACACCTTCGACGAAGACATGCGTCCCATTTACCCTCCCTCCATCGCCGCCACCGCAGCGACTCGCAATGCCCGCTCCCACAACGGCTCTGACGGCACAGACTACACCGGTCACGGCCGCAACTCCTCCCTCGACCGCGCGTTCCCACCCGTCTACTCACAAACCGTCCAACCTCCTCCCACCACCACTTCTACCCAACAAGAGCCATCCACAAACTTCTCCCGGCCCTCTCCTCAACCCCCCGCCGGCGCCTTCGAAACCGCGCCCACCAGCCCGATCATTACACGGGACGACTACGAAAATCCTGGTCAAGGCACGCAGCAAGCAGAGTATGAATTTCGAAGACCGCAACGACCGAGTTTTGACAGACTGCGGAGTAGTATGGATCGTACGAGGAGCTCGTTTGAGCAGTCGAGGGATTTCACGAGTGCAGCGTATCTTGCTAGGGTGGAGAGTAGTCATAGTGGGGTGAGTGAGGGGAGGAGTCAGGACAGGAGGCGGAATGAAGGGCGGTGACGATGAGATGGGAATAGAGGATACCCCTTTTTGGTTCTTGGCGTTTGTGGGAGCGAAATCTTTGAAATCAGTTGGGATGGGGAAGGGTGAGGGGGTATTGTTAGCTTTTGTCCGCTCTCTTTGGAGATAGACTCCTCTTCTTATTTTTATGAAATGGTTTGATCAGTGCCTTTTCAGAGGTATCGCTTGTGAGGACTGGATTTACACCGTGGTTGGGAGAGCTGAAGATGCTGACATTGAATAGACGAGGGAGTGGTGCGAGTGCTGGTGATGAGCGATGAGTGCGTGAGGAGGGGGACTGGAGGGAAGGCGATATGAGGGTGCTGCTTTACGTCGACGCGGAGAATGGATCGCGGACTTGCATTTCGCGACATGTACAGCTGACGCATCGTTCTAGCGCAATGCTCGGAGATTTGATATTCGTCCTCCATCTCTCGAGCTCCAAACTCAAGCTCAAAAATCCAAGATTCGACCGAGGGAGTCTTCGCCCACAACCGAGTATCCACGCCCACAAAGCAACATCGATTCCTCCATTTCCTTCTTCCTTCTCGAAAGCCCGCTCGTTGGTGTCCACTCCACCACATCAAATACGCTTGCAAGGAGCCTTGCATCCCTTCTTGTCGCTCCCATCGTGCTCGTTCGGTGCGTCGCATCCGCACGGGTCTTCACCGTCCGAGGAGTGGTAGTATCCGTTTTTGATGTTGCTCTGAGAGTGAAAGGTGGTTGGTTAGTATGGACGTGTGAACTGGGTGACTGTGTGGCTCGCATGGCTCGTGGAGGTGAGTGTCTTACGCCGGGGGGATAGCAACAGCCGCAGACAATCTCGTCGGCGCACCTGCCTGCTACGGCGAACGGGAGGAGGAGAGCGGAGAGGAAGAGGAGGGCGGAGAGGAGAGAGCGCATTGTGATTGCGTTGGGGCGTTTGGATGTTGGGTCGTTGTTGACGTTTGACCTTTGTGTCGGATGGTGAAGAAACGAGAGCGAGGAGAGGCAGCAATAATAATTGCGGGCGTCAGCACATGACTAGGGTGGAAAGAGTGCATGGGTATCTTGGATGGAAAAGCAAGGCTGACCGAGCTCCAACAACGCACGACCTCGTGTTCATCATCGATCTGGAGATTCGGACATTCGACGACCATCGCATGGGTCAGGGATATTGTCTGACTGATGGCACTGTCGAAAGCTTATCGAATGACGACTTGACGCATCAACATATGGTATACCAGATACCTCTGACTATCGATCCCATGCCGAATACGAACGGGACTCTCAGCAACCTCCCATCCCATTTTGAAAGCACAACATCCTCCCGTCATCGCTCGCATCCCTCGGCCTCAAACCCGGCTTCTTCCGCCACTCCTGAACATGGTTCTTGCAAGGCACCCTTGCATCCCTCGAGGTCCCGATAACGATCGTTTGGCAACACGCAATAATGAGGCATTCCAGCCCGAGGATGCATCGAGTGGCAGCAGCGGTTAGACGGTCATCCCTTCGTCCAAAGGTGGCTGCCCTCCGTGCTCGGTTGGTGGATGCTTTGGTGGACCTCCGGCCCACGGCTTACAAGGAGCCTTGCATTGTCCGTAGATCGAGAGCGGCTCTTCCACCGCACTCCGGCAATAAGGGCCGGGCTTGATCACAACAGGGTTTGAGTGGTGACAGAATCCAGTCCAGGTGGTTTCCTGAATGCGAATCAGCAGACGTATCCCGCTCAAGGCGAAAGATGGAATGGATCGAGGGAACTTACGCCTTCGGGCCTGCAACAGCCGCAGACTACGACATCCTTCAATGAGCTGCCACAGTCGCTGTTGCCCGCTTTACCGATCGAGAGGAGGGTGGAGAGGAAGAGCAG
Organism: Zymoseptoria ardabiliae STIR04_1.1.2; assembly: GCA_000223765.2. Taxonomy (NCBI): domain Eukaryota; kingdom Fungi; phylum Ascomycota; class Dothideomycetes; order Mycosphaerellales; family Mycosphaerellaceae; genus Zymoseptoria; species Zymoseptoria ardabiliae. The sequence continues at coordinate 39,099 of AFIV01000468.1, read as the reverse complement.
GGTAGAGAGTGGCGAACGCATGTTGAATGGTGATTTCGGATGGTGGATGATAAAGTCGAACGACTTCGTGATGTTGTTTCTTGGGTTGAAGGAAAGGGAGAGACGAGAGCGGCGAAGGAAATGCGGGCAATTATACACCGAAACAACTGTCGATGCCCGGAGTGGGTTGCGATAGCATTGTCCACTGCAAGCGCTGATTCTGTATACCAGATGCCCCTGACTATTGATCACACGCCGGACACGAACGGGACCCAAACTCGACCATCTTCTCTCTCAGCCTCGTTTTCCAGCCGCAGAGCAGCACATCCATGCTTCCATCGTCGATCGCCCTGGGACTCACGGACTACATGCACACCACGTCAGTAGGGACTGTGTGAATTGCCGATATGCCGAAAGAAGGGAATGCTCCAAAGAAGTTCGCACGCCCTCCACTCGCTCTCCACCACCCGCTCTCCACCACATCCGAAAACCGAACCTAACTTAACAATCAGCCTCTGCCACCTCCCCAAATTCAATCTCAATTTCAATCCTCAGAAAAGACAGTCGCCGCCGTCGTCACATCCTGATTGCGATTCTCTACCCCCGTCCTCCAAATCTTTACATTCCAATGCCTGGATTCAGGCAAGGAGCCTTGCATTTCCCTTCGTGCGGCTCCGATTCCTTGGGCGCGCAATAAGGGCCGCGCGCATTGCTATTGGGCTTCTTGTGATGACAAAATCCATCGTAGGCGTTGCTGGTGCTCTAAGAGATGGTTCAGCAGACGTGTCTCTCGCGAAGCTCGAAACATGTAACGAGACGAGGTGACTTACGCCCTCCGGCCTGCAACAACTGCAGACTTGGAAGTCTACATAAGGAGAGAACCTTCTATCGCAGTCACTGTTGCCGGCTGTAGTGAGAGAGACGAGCGCCGAGAGGAACAGGAGGGTGGCGAAGCCGCTGTTGACGATGAAGCGCATGGTGGACGTGAGGTCGCGGAGAGCGTTGCGGGAAGCAGTAGAATTTGTTGGTGTTGGTATGCTCGTGATTTTTCAAATATTCTCGTTCTGAGAAGAAGGATACAGCCGGGCGGCAAGGACAGCTGACACTATGTACACAATGCTGACGAGAAAGCAGGGACCAAGATTCAGAAGCCGGAACCGGCAGTCCATCACCAAGGGCCGCGGATACGAAGGTGGGATATCCATTGGCGGAGGTGCCCATGCGCAATGCTGTATGCACGAGACACATGGCAAGTTTGAACATGGACATCCTTCGAACCATTTGAAAGAATACATGCTGCCCCTTGCTAGAACCCTCGTCCCGGATACGAACGGACAGAAAAGTTTAGCCCGCCAAACTTCCCAGCCTCGCCATCCCAGCCCATGCATCCCTCGCCCATAATCACCGTCACATTCGCCATCCCGTCCTCCACATCCTCATCATCCACCGCCTTTAGTTGGGCATCTCTTCGTGTTCAGTTGATAGGTGTCCAGTTGGTGGATGTCCTTTCCACTTCACACAAGGAGCCTTGCATTTCCCGTGGGCCGACTCCTCCCCGGGAGGCTGGCAGAAAGGGCCCTGCTCAGCTTTCGAAGGATCCGTATGGTGACAGAATCCATTCCAGATTTCGCTCTAAGAGGTAGTTCAGCAGACGTAGCTCTCGCACGGAAGAAGGCGGGACGAGATAAGGAGACTTACGCCCTCGGGTCTGCAGCAACCACAAACTTTGACGCCTTCGGGGGGTGGATTGACACCACAGTCCTGGTAGTTGCTCGCTTTCGCCAATGCCAGTGGGAGGCAGGCAGCCATGAAAAGCAGGGCGGTCGCGGAGTCAAAGCGCATTTTGGAGATTTGAAGTAGCTCTTAGTGGTGGGTGTGGTGGGAGTGGTGTGTATTGTGTGGAGCGTCGTCAACTGCTTGAATGTTGGATTCCGGGAACGTTGGCGTCCTAGTTTTCGTTGGATGGAACGAAGTGTAGAGTTGAGGATGACGTTGGCTTTCTTTTCTCGTTGGATTGAACGAAGAATGAAGTGAAGAAAAGACGGAGTGGAGAAGAGAAACACAGCGGCGATCCACAGCGAGAGATATATGCGATGGTCAACACTGCTGTACCCCAACAGCGCGATCTATGTGCGATAATAAGCACTACTGTACTACATCCTTCCGCAAGTCGCAGATACCCCTGGCCAGCAAGCTCGCGGACACGAGCGGTAAACACCGCTTGACCACTTCGCTCCACGAATTCGGACATCATCGCGCGATCTTGAGAAGTTCCGGCAAAGCCCGGCGAGCATGGAAGGCGGCAGTTGCGTACGAACCAGTGAACCACACATGGCTGCGGTCTGTACAAGCCTCACCTTCCAAAACTCAATCGATGACTCTCTTCATCACAGATCAGTGGTCTCGATCGCGAGGCCACACCGGTTGGGAGATGCCTGACAATACTTCAACATTTTGGTCCACAGTCTGGAGATTGAACAAGGACTCGCCGTGAGCGTGATCGTTCTATCCGAGATGCCCCCGACTATCAACCGGACCATCCCTGCGGCGGACACAAACGGAAAGCAAGCTCGCCTTACATCTCGCCCTTCGCGTGAAGCAATCATCGACAAGCCCTCGATCGTAACACTCTTGATCGCAACTCTCACCATCTGCGCCGTTCGCCGGCCAACGTCCCTCACCCGTTCGACGTCCCTCACCCGATCAACATCACCACACCCTGCTCGACAATCGAGGCTCAGCTCACGCAAGTACCATCGCATCCTCCAGGCGTGGGATCATGATCATCCAACGGAGGTTGACAATGGTGCAAAGTCCCGTGATTTTTCGTGTGACAATATCCGATAGCCACGTCGTACTGAGAGGTCAGCCAGTACGCGGATCCGAGGCGAAGATTGATGGCTTACGCCGGTAGGGGTGCAACAGTCGCAGATTCGCTTGCTTGCGCACTCTGTCGAGGACCTGGGAGAACTATCTGCCGCGAGTGCGGCGAGCGGGACTAGCAAGGTCGAAACGGAGGCCAGCATGGCGATGGAAAGAAGCTTGGAGCGCATCCTGCGTTGTGGAGGCAGTGGTCGGCAGCGGAGAAGGTAGTGCAGGTGTTGGTATTAGTTGATTCTGAGGAACGATGTCAAATGTTAATGCATTGTTGTTCTACGGAAGAAGAAGAAGAAGAAAAGAAGAGAAGAAAAGAAGGAAGTATATAGGAAGTAGGAAGTAGTAGGCGAATTGTTTGCCTGAGGCAGAACCTTCGGCTGTTCTCTAAATGTATTGCACTGGATCGCGGGTCACTCTCGATATTGGAAAGTGTCGGACGCCGGGATATCCATCAGAGGAGAAAGGCGGTGTACGGACCTCGTGTCTCATACAAGAGACCCTTGACTTTCAACCTCATACCGGACACGAACGGCAAAGGAACCCCTCAAATTCTCCCCAAAACGCACTGAGATCCCGCCTTGAGCACCCCGAACGTCCCGCGCGGTTGTCACTCGCTCGCATCCGCCTCCCGCCATCTTCGCCAAATTTCTTAGCACCCTCAAGCTTGGTACCAATACCGTGGTGTCGTTGTCGGCAGTCAGGTGTGGTCGACACAAGCGCCTGCGCATCCACGTGAGGTAGGATCTTTTCCGCCGTTGTCTGGCTGGCAATAATGATCTGCGCCTCTGTTTCTCGTGTGGCAGTATCCAGTAGGCACGGTGCTTCAGGTCTGAGCTATCGGTCGATGAACGGATCAAGAGGTTGGAGGTGGTGACTTACGCCAGGAGGGTAGCAACAAGTGCAGATTGGGACGCCTTTGCAATCGAGGAGGTTCACTGCGGCGGGCGAGAGGAGAGAGGCGGAGAGAAAGAGGAGAGCGCTGGCGGTGGGGAAGCGCATTGTGTGTGGGTGGCGTGTAACGTAGTCGTCGTCAGGCGGACTGAAGTTGATCTCTTGATGCTGATTTCGTTCGTAGACCTGGAGTGCTGAATCATTCGTTGGAGAAGAGAGAAAGGACAAGAATGGTGAGAGACGGGATGGTGAGTATTAACAATAGATGCGTTGGGGTCTGATACCTTCATTGATCCGGGAGCAGCTTGTTTACCCCAAGGCGCAAGAGCATCGATCAGCGTAACCCAAGGTTTCTCGCCATTCTTCGTTAAGAGCCTATCCACTCGGACTCGGGACAGGGCGGAACGATATCGCTTCAGGCTCAAAGACAGGTCGAGAGACGAGTTGGCCTCTTGCTGGCCGCCACCCGCGGACCAAGAGCATGAAGTGGTGTCCGACTACTGGCGGAACAACGCAGATTTGAAAGACAGTCGATGGCTGGCGAAAGAGGTCGTCGATTGTGATGCTGACTTGTGAATGTAAGGCCAACAGGCAGAAAGCCAAGCTATCCTCACACTGGATATGAACGGCAAGAAATATCAATCATCTCTCGGTTTCGCATCCCAAAATTAGCAGAAAGCACAACCTGTTCCCTCTCCTCACTCATATGCCTCTAAGCAAGCACCTCCACCTCCTCCCCATCCTCTCTCAAATTCCTCGCTCTTTAACCCTCGCTCTCAAAGTCCAGCACCACCGCACACTGCTCGTCGACCAACGCTTAGTTTGGGACGCAAGCACCTGGGCATGCTCCGGGATTGAGAGGATCTCCCCCGTTCTTCGGGTATTGGCAGTAGCGCTCTCCAGTACCGTCGGGGAAGGTGTGGCAGTAGCCAATCTTTTGCCTGTGGAGCTGAGAGGATAATCAGTTGATGCGTCTCGCGAAGCTTGGGGGCGGGCTTGACAACCGAGCCGGGAGGAAAGCAGCAGTCGCAGATTTTCTTGCCCTCGCATTGATTGTCGGGCGCGTAATCGTCGTTCGCTGTAGCGAGCGGAACCAGAAGTGTGGTAATGAGCAGGAGCGCGGTAGCAGCGGTCGAGAATGGAGAGCGCATTGTGGCGAGATAGTTGGTGTTGACTTGGTGATGTGAGTGGGTGCTGTTGTACAGTATGTTGTTTGCGGTAGGTCCAACGTGCTTTCGTTTAGTTGGAGTAAAGAATAAGAAGAGAGGTTGGTGTCAGCATACAGGGAGTGCTGACTATCATAATGTGTTGGGATACGACCTCGAATAGACGCATTCAATACAAGATGCCCCTGACCATCACCCCTTGTATGCCGGACACCAACGGAAAGCAAAATCCTCACACTCCACCCAACACATCTTTCGCAATCCCGAACTGAGCGTACAGCAAATCGTTTCGTCGTTGCATGCGCCCAGCCACCATCGCCGCCATCGCTAGAGTCCCAGTGCCCCAGAATTGATGCAATCACGGCAATGTCATTCCTGGCGATCCACCATCAAGCCCGACAGGGACCTACGCAACCCCGCAGCTTTGTGGGATCGGACGGGCGACCATGCCGATCAACAGTTGCCGCCAGGCAATAGTGCGTCTTCCCATGGTCTTTCGTGTGACAGTAGCCAGTGTTCTCATCACGCTGTGAGCGTTCAGTTAGAGAAAGCGTGTGACTGAGGGCGGAAACAGCACAGGGGCACCTACCTCCTCTGGAGCCTCAGGAGAGCAGCAGTCGCAGACATTCTTGTAATCGCATTCATTCTCACTCATTTGCGCTGTGGCAAGCGGGACGAGGAGGGTGGAGAGGAAGAAGAGTGTGGTGAAGAAGCGCATTGCGGCGAGGTGTGTTGTTTTCGATTTTCGGGTTTGTTGCTTTGGTTGCGTGATATGGTGACTGCTGTATACTGTAGGCGGCGAAGTCAACGTGTCGGTGTCGAATGTGTCGCTGGAGGACAAAAGAAAAGTAAAGTACGAACGAGGACGGGCGGGTGATTTATGCGGCCAGCAACAGCACATGACCTGGTCGATTGAGTTGGCATGACCTGTATACCATGACGCATTTCTACAAGATACCCCTGGCCATTGACCCTACTATCTGTCTCACAGCTCACTCTCCGCACCAAGCACAACGTCATCCGCAGTCCGCAATCCTCGGCATCTCCTCTTCTCCCAGCCATTGACGGTCAGCGCTGACAAGGACCCTGGCAGCCCCCACGTGTTGGGTCTTCACCAGCCGTATCAGCAATGCATCGCATCCCTTCGCCTGTTCTCGTGTGACAGAATCCACGTGGAGGTAGGTAGGTTGAGGCCTGAAATCTCGCGTAGTGAACGTATCGAAAGACTGGCCCAAGAAACTCACGCCCGCAGGATAGCAACAGTGGCAGACTGGGAGCTTGTGACAATCGTACAGATCTGCTGTGGCGAGTGGGATGATTGCAGTGGACAGCGAGAGCATGGCGGCGAAGAAGCGCATTGTGGCGATCTGTGCTGGCGATGTTCGTTGGTGTTGTGGATTGTGGACGCTGAACGCGGGAGTCCGATCCTTTGATGCCTTGATGTCGAATGTTGCTATCGGAGGAGAGACAGAGAAAAGCAACGAACGAGGAAGCGTGGGTGATGTGTAGACTGATAACCAAAGGCATAAAGAGTCTGGCTCGTGCAGACCGCAATGGCGGCGAAACGACCCCAAACATTGTATACCCTACTTTCGTATCCGTGGTATCTTTCAACTCGACGATACTAGTATCTGAGTAAGATCTTGATTCATGCTTTGGCAACGGGCTTTGCAAGGCCCGGTCTGTGAAGACAATACCGACGTTTCCTGGCCAGTGCAGATTCAAGGCCTTGTCGATGCCAGCCCGGATTTAGCATCGATAGAGTTACCGGCGTCTAGTGTACTCTGAGCAAGAATCGATCCCACCCCTTGGAGGGTGATACCGAGCTCTCCGGGCCAGTGTAAGCTCGAGCAATTGGCAATAGTCGCTCATCGTCGATGGCCACCCATTTCTGTTCGCATTATACAATCTGGAGTCTTTACTTCCCGTAAGGCATCCGCAGGCTGTGCAGGTCGATATGTCGGATTGAAGAGGGCCAGCCAGTGTGAAGCGTGCGACCTGGCTGTCAGTCCAGCACTGGATACGAATGGAAAGCACTGCCCCTGACGACACACCTTCATGTTGGATGCGTCATTCTGGGCAAGGGAGATGGTGAATGAAGCGGAAAGGAGCGGACGGTATGATGTCCATTTTGGCACCACATCTGATCCAAAGTTAGCATATGACGAAGTTTGAGCAAGGAGCTCCTTGTGCCAAACGGTATCCTGCATACAGCAATAGTGCTTACGGTCGAGAACTCAATCGATTCATTTCGTACGCAGAGATCGAAAACTTCTCGAGATCATGTTGGCGCAATGCTTCATGCGGCGGACAATATTTGATGCATTTGAATCGAAGTCTGTACATTGCCCAGCCCACTCCCTTCGGCCCCAGGGTAATGCGCCCAGATGCACTCGACCCAGCAAAGCAAGCCTTCCCCGCCATCCAAATCCCTCCCACAAAACCCACACTCTCGACCACGACGAACACCTCTCCTCCATTCCTGCCGCTCTCGAGCCAAACCATCAGTCACCTGAGTTGCACGGACTCTGGCAAGCTGGGCTGCCTTTGTCGAGCCCACTGTCGGAAGCAATGCAGATGCAATTGTGGTAGTATCCGCCGACGTCCTCCCCAGCCTGGGCCAAGTCAGCAACATGAGAAGACTGAGAAAAAGATCACTAGGCGCCGCATGAATCATACCACTTGAGTCTGGCAGCAGTTGCAGTCCTGTGGAATGTCAGCGGAGATTCATAGATGCGCTGGAGGCCGGGAGGCCGTCTGTCGTGTGGTCTTACCTTTTTTTCCTCTGGACAGCTCGCGGCGAGCGAGAGCGGCATGAGCCCGGCGAGGACGATCAGTACAGTGGCGACTGTGAAACGCATTGTGGCTGATTCGTTGTTGGTGTGAGCGGTTGTTGCTGTAGGTGGACGGTGTGTGTGGTAGCCAGAAGTCAAGTCGCTTTTTTCTTTCTTGGACGTCGTGATTGAGAGGGGAAGGAAGAACAGAGAAGCGGAAAAGCAAGGTATATATGCCTTGTATTCATCTCAAACATTCTCGCACGGTCTTCCGGACTCCGCCTCCTCTCATTCTGCTTCCCTGTGGACGCGTCAACATATGACGAAACTCGAACAGGGACACCCTGTATGATCTTCGGATTGCGATGGCTGTTCTCGGAATAATGAAAACAGGAAAGTCAATCGACAGCGTCGATCCAGGCAAAGCAGGGCCATGTATGTCCGAGCGCGATGAAGACAATCCTTGACGCGGGAGAATGGCGATCGCACACTGACGTCCGGATCGCAAGTCCATTAAATCATCCACACCACCATCGTGGACTCAATCCATGGCGGTTCGAATGGCCGACACGCATCGTCTGCTGACAGTCAGCTTCCGACTGAGCGCATTTGCAGATTGCTCATCGTGGCAGTGTGATCGACATCCACAGGAAAGCTTTCGTGATAGGAGGGCATTCATTCCACGGACCGCCCGCAAGTCTGTTACCATTTGCATCACTCGCCCCATACTCACCATGACAGTGAGATCAACAGGCATCAGGAACCATTTCATCCGAACGGCGTGCACTTCACCAAGCTCCGCGCCCACGACATTTTTCTCATCCGTCATACGCAGCCGATCGCCATGGGAGGAACCAACCCCATGTCCACTTTGCTTACGACCTCTCTCCGGATCGGCAAGTCCAGCAAACAAAAGCTTTGGATCGTAAGACTCCATGATCGCAGGGCCAGTGCGGGCTTCGGAGAGCGGCGATGGTGGTGTCGAGCGGCGGGTCTTTCAAAATATTACTGTCTCGCATTGGAAAGGGAAGGCGCAGACCTCCTGCGAAGTCAGCGTGATCCAATGGCAATTGGGCTTCGAACGGGAAAGATGCTCATCATGATGTCGGATGGACCGCGCACTGAACTCTTGTATGCACAAAATGTCGGGTGTACAAAAACCGTACTTTCGATTCAAGGCCATCTTTTGCCTTGGTGGGATTTAAATGCGGTGTGCCTCAGCGGATCGCAAGATCGAGGATTCGTGGGAACCGCCTCCTCCGTCGTCTCCGGCGTATCACCTAGCCCTGACCTTCCAGAATAATCTTTTCCGAGATTCCTCCCCGAGAACCACCAGGCGCAACCAACCGGTTTCCTCCCCTCGGACCTCAAGGCGACGGCAAGCACGGATACCCGCATATCGGCCCATACGGCCAAGTATCGTGTTGCGTGCCATCATAAGGCTGACAAATACATTTCCCATGCTTATTGTGATGATACCCGTAAATGCGATCTCCTTCGGGCTAGGTCCGAGTCAGAATCATTGATTGTGAAGGCGCTTGAAGACTCCTTGGCAGGTTCGGGATCTTACCGTTGTGTTGTAGCAACATTCGCAGCTGTGTTGGAAGCGAGGATGGGTCAGCTGGGTCTCTCAAAGAGTGCTTTTGGTCGACGCACATTGTGAGGCATGTGCTCATGGCGGACGGCAATAGTCCGCAGAGGATGAAGAGCTCGATTGCGATGGTGGAGCGCATTGTGGCCAGGTGAGAGCGTGCCGGCACTGCAGCGTGGTGACAGGCGGATGTGCGATATAGGCGGTGGGCGGTAGTCAAGGTGTTGTTTTCTGATGGTTCTTGGAAGCCAAGAGCTGGAAACTGAGGAGCGGCGGGTTATATATGCCTCACGCCCATTGCACCCTTCCCGCGGACCATCAAAGTCCAACACTCAGACGAGGATATCTGGTACAACAACCTTCTCAAGTGCATGAAAAAGCTGATCGTGTGCATAACAGCAGGTCATCAAGGTTCGTGGACACTTCGACGTTGAGAAGAAAGTTCCATGGTTGTGCATCGGCTGGTGGTTGTGCTCGATATGTTCTCGTGCCTGAGGCCAACGGCTAGCGGGAGTGTCCTGAGTCCTGGAATGCAGTCCACGGCAGCTGCTCGCGAGACGCCTCAAATGAGGGATTGGACTTCCAACGTGTGAGGCAGCCAAATTCACTATGTCGTCCCGCAATTTGAACAGGGCTGCCTCGTGGCTCTGGCCAGATAAGCAGGTCGGGTCCATTGCTGCGTCGATTCCTCGAAGCGAATATCGGAGTGCTGGAGCTCACCTTCGGGGCTTCGACCATGCCAATTGGCATAGCTCGGCTCGTCATATTATCCTCGAGATACTAGGCCTCAGCCACTGAATCTCCTTGCACGGTCGTTCGTCCGCCCATTTCGCAATAGAATTGGTGTCCCATCCGGCGATGAATTGCTGGTCTTCGGCCGTCCATTCAGCATCCGTTTCCGGCTCCGGCATGGTCGGCTCCTTTGCATCTCCAAGACGGAAGGATCGTACAAAAGTGCAGTGCCGACGGTGGTAAGTCCACTGAAAGCAGCCTTTATAACCAATACAAGCTGAAGCGCAAGAGTCGGCAGATGCATGTGGTGCTCCAGCGGGTGCATCGTAGCCGTCCCATGCGGCGTTGTCCCAGTCGCTTCGTCGTTGCATGGCGGTGAGGTCGAGATAGGATAATGCGAGATCGCGGTATAGGAAAGGGCGCTGTGAGATCATATCAGCTAGACTGTATCACTTGGACTGATTAGAATGTATACCTTGAAATCGCGATGTGCCCACTCCCACCGCCACAAATCCACCATATCCTTCTCGTGCACTTTGTGCATGCTCATCACAGGCTGACACCAATGCTGATCTGAGAAAGGGACGCCGTGAAGCGGATGTGGGTTCATGGATGGCCATACGCCACTAATCCTGACTTCCTCTTGCCAAAGAGCCCAGCCAAGCACAGAATCTCCGCAGCAGTCTGTAAGCACATCTCCCCAATGATTCTCGGTAAATTTGCTTCCTAGATATTCGCCGGTCGTCTTGTCAAAGTCGTTCTTCACAAGTCTCCTCATGGCTGCGCGGCTAATGATGTAGCCTGGGCCTCCATTTGCGAACCATACCCGCTCACCCTCGTCCTCGCGTCCTGGAGATGGGCTTCCAAAGTATTGCGGTGTGTCCGGGTCAAAGTTCGCCAGCCACCGGAACACGTTGTCCCAGACGACAAAGGTGTCGCCTTCGTAGAAGACGTACCACCTCTTCTCCGGCCGCATGCGCCATGCGCGGCTGATACTCAGCAAGAACTTGAACTTGTCCAGCTCCCACCCTTGCCTGCCGGTTATCTCCGGATCCATGATAGAGCCATTCACTGGAAGGCCGTTCATAGCTTTCCATGGAATGAGCTGTTCTTGTTCCTGGTGCTCGGCTGGAAGATCTGAAATGACATTGATGATTGGCCGTCCTTCCAGCTCTTCGTCGAAGTCGGAGAATATCAGCAGGTCATCAATGCAGGCGGAACAACTGTTGAGAGAGTTTCGCGCGCGAGTCTTGACAACGCCATGGCCGACCTTCAGGACGGGCTGAATGTCGCGGAACAAAGCCTTTGGAAAACGCTCGCAAAGCTCCTCTCGCGTGGCAGATTTGGAGGTAGTCTCGTTGATCGAAGTGCCGAATGCCGAATATGTTCTGAATGGATAGTATTTCGAAGTCGGAGTCTTCTTTTCATCAACATGTTGTTTTCCGGGAAATCCGATGGCCTTGAGCGGCACGTCCGTCCAGAACAGCAGTGCAATCGTCGCACTGCAGATGAGCGCAATGCCCAGACATATCTGCCAAAGGGCTCTGCGCGTCATGTCGACCGCAGGTGAGATTCGAGTTGAAGGAGCACTTCCTGGGAGGTCAAGTGGCGCAGAGTGCAAAGAATGAGGCAAATGAGGTAAAGCGAGTCAAGCAAACAAACTTGCTCCTTGGAGGCAGGTCCACTCCCGCGGCTCGGTAGTGGCGCCAAGCCATGCGCGTTGGTCCTAGCCGCTTCCTCTGGACCCATGTCAAAGGATTCGCAGCGCTGGAATGCGATAAGGGCTCATGTCACGCAAGCAAGGGATTAATGCCAGAAATCCTTGTGACCGTTGTTGTCTATGTCCACGCCGAGTCTCTCAGAAGACGACATCTCCATCGGAGGCGGAAGAATGCATCCTGAAACAGGCGCATCGCACATACTGGGTGCCACAAAGGAGACCGACTGCGCACAAAGAGCCTGAATTAAGCGCCGCACCTTCGCGTATGTCGTGGCCGCGTGGTGATTTCGTGAATCGGGTCGTGCAGGATCATATTCATGATCCTGATTGTGATATGACGATTCGCCCGTGGGGAGCCGCTTGCTAGTCATGAGCAAACCTGCTCTTCGACCATGGCTCACTTCGAAGGGAAGCCGCAAGCCGCATGGCGTACTGGCATCAAGCATCATCGTAGCCTTATAAGTTCGCCGGATAACGTTCGCAAAGAAATTGGTTGAGCAGGAAAAAGTTGGCAGGTAACGAACCTCCGAGACTTTCATTCATGCTGCCGGACGGGCCGAAGCGACCGCGCCGGCGCCAAGCTTAGTCTAAACACAAATAGGCCTTGCCTGACGGTCTGACCTCATCCTCGAAGTCTGGCCTTCTTCACAGCCATCTTGAGCGTTTACCGCACTTGTTGATGTATTGATCCCTTTGGAGATGTGGCCGGGTAGAGGGGCAGATCAATTGACGCGATGGAGGCCGACTGGAATGAGGCCACCCGGATAGGACTCTCGAGCCCGGTCCACAATGCTCCTCCATCTCACCTCAGCGCGTTTGCTTTCGACCCATTCCAGGAATTGCTCTGGGCTGGGAACGAGCATGTGAGTCTACGGCCTTGCGTGTCTTCTTCGGGCGACTCACGTTGAAGACACCGATCTTGTGCTGATCATTCCTCAGGGCAAAGTGACCTCCTACTATGGCACGGAGCTGCAGAAGTACACATCATATCGAGGACATGTCAGCAGTGCTCCTCGTGGTGCTCCCGGAAATGCGCCCATCAAGCAATTTCTCTTCTGCGATAGAGGCGTCATCACAGTATCCTCGAAAAGTATCCACATGTCATCGCGCCGCGGACTTGCGCAATGGCACATTTCGCAGGCTGGCATGACAGATCTGCGATGCATGAGCTTCACCAGTCGAGATGCCGACGAACTTGTGGTTGCTGGATGTCAGTCGCAGATTTACCGCATCGATGTTGAGAAGGGTGTTGTCACCGAGACGATCACGCCGACGAATCCAATCCCTTATACCTTGATGAAATATGCCAGTCAACACATCTGTGCTGCATCTCACGATGGGTCCATTCATCTTCTGGACCCGAAGACATTGTCATCCGTCCACAGTTGGAAGGCATATGCGGGCACGGTCAACGATATGGATGCGAGAGGAGATTACCTCCTGACTTGTGGTTGGGCGCAGATGCAGTATCAAGGTCTTGCATTGGAGAGATTGGTGCGAGTCTTTGACTTGAAAGCACAAAAGCCGGCTCCTCCAGTCCCATTTCAGTCTGGTGCGGCCTACGTCCGACTTCATCCAAAGTTGACATCGACCTGCATTGTTGTCTCACCATCTGGACTCATCCATTCGATTGACATACAAAATCCGGACATGCCCTCGATGCGATATGTCAACTCATTCGATGTCCAGTTTGTGGGTCTGGAACTCATGCCTTCTGGAAAGGGATTTGCATTGGCGGATAGCAACTCTGATTTGGTGTTGTGGGGATCGCCATCGAAATTACAATTCACCGAGTACAGCAGACCGACGGAGTTTGCAGATGCGAGTGGAACATCCAAACATCTGGATTGGTCTAACGATGTACCTCTCAACATGATCGGGATGCCTTACTACAGAGAGGCGTTGCTTTCTGGCTGGCCGAACAGTCTGCTGCATCAGGTTGGTATGCCCGCCGCCCGACCAGATCCACTCGAGAGCACCTTCCGGACATTCGACTATGGTAGAGTTGGGCCAAATCCGAGGAAGACCCGTCGTAACGAGGCCGCCAACCCAAGAGCCCAACAAAAGCTAGCAGATCCGCTCGCAGCACCCAAATTCCTCAGCGAAAAGCCTCGCCCTGAAGATGCGGCTGATAAGCCTGATCGACGAATGAGCGAAGACATCCTCAAGGCACTGGATAGCCTCAAACTAGACGGAGCGGCTGCCTCGGATGTCAAGTTTCTCTACCGCATTGTTGAGATCAAGTACAGCAAATTCGGAGTAGAAGATTTCGACTTCCGTTACTACAACAAGACGAAATATGCCGGACTGGAGACTCACATTGTCAACTCGTACGCAAACTCATTACTACAGATCTTTCGATTCACAGCCGTGGCGAGGAATCTATCCCTTCGGCATACTGCGAAAGACTGCAGGCTGGAGAGCTGCCTCTTTTGCGAGCTTGGATTCCTCATTGACATGCTGGAGAGAGCGAGAGGGCCAAATTGTCAAGCGACCAATTTCCTCCGAACGCTCAGCAGACAGCCCGATGCTGCCGCTCAAAACGTGCTGGAAGAGGTCTCCACAAACACCCCACTCACCACGATGATGCAGAATTTGAATCGCTTTCTTATGCAGCGCATGGAGGACAACTTCAAATGGGTCGCGCCCTCTTTGGATCACTTCCATCTTGCGTTCGGCACCATCGGGCTGGACTTTACTCAGTGCGCACACTGCAGCTACGAAAGCCGCATGGACAAGGTGTGGTACAGTCACGATTTGTACTACCCACCCAAGCCGAAGCATCGCAATATCCGCCAGTACTTCTCACAGATATTGAAAGGGTCAATTGAAAGGCACAGCCAGCACAGGGGCTGGTGTCTGCGCTGCAATGGGTACAAAGGCATGGTCTCGCATCGAGCGATCCACTGCCTTCCCGCAGTCTTGATGTTGAATGCCGCCATAACAACACCAGACTCACGCCAGCTTTGGGGGACTCCGGGCTTCCTCCCACGAGAAATCGGCGTCATCGTCAACAACGGACGCTTTTTCTGCTACGAAGGACAAGACCTGCAACTCCACCTCCAACGCGGCCAATTCAACATCACCGTCTACGAACTCGTCGGAATCGTAGCCGACGTCAAAACCAGCGACAACGAAAAATCCCACCTCGTTGCCACCATCGACGTCGGCCTCGCGGACCCGGACTCCACCCAGAAATCCAACTGGCACCTCTTCAACGACTTTCTCGTCTCCAGACTCCCTCCAGACGAAGCCCTCCACTTCAACCCCCAGTGGAAACTCCCCTCGGTGATAACGTACCAAGCCAAAACCCACTCCCACTCCCTCGACTCGACCTGGAAGACCTCCATCGACCCCGCAGTTCTCTACCGCAGCCCGACCCAACCTGCCCTCACCTGCCGCCCCCTCACCCCTTCCACCCCACTCACCGACCCCTCCACAACCCACGTCGCCATCGACGCCGAATTTGTCCGCCTCCTCCGCGAAGAAATCGATGTCGACGCCACGGGTTCCCGCCGCATGACCCGTCCTGCCCGCAGCGCTCTCGCTCGTGTCTCCGTGCTAAGGGGAGCAGGCGAGGATGCAGAACTCCCTTTCATCGACGACTACATCTCCATAGAGGACCCGATCGACGACTACCTCACCCGCTACTCGGGTCTGCACGCGGGTGATCTCACACCAGGTCAATCGAGATTCGAACTGGTGTGTCTAAAAGAAGTCTACAAGAAACTCTGGGTGCTGCTGAATCTCGGCGCGGTGTTCATCGGTCACGGCCTATCCTCGGATTTCCGCATCATCAACATCCACGTCCCCGAGGCTCAAGTCATCGACACCCAAGACCTCTTCTCCCTCGGCAGTCGCGGCCGCCGCAAACTCTCCCTTCGCTTCCTCGCGTGGACGGTTCTAGGCGAGGATATCCAGCAAAGCGAGGAAAAGGGACACGACAGTATTGAAGACGCGAGGACGGCGCTGAAATTGTGGAGAAAGTACGAGGAGTTTTTGGAGGCCGGGGTGTTGGAGCGGATCATGGATGAGATTTGGTTGAAGGGACGGGCGACGGATTTCAAGGTGCCGGTCAAGGTTATTGGTGGAGGAGGGGGGGAGGGAGGGACGCCGGTGTCGAGTGCGCCGGGGACGCCGGCTAGGGGTGGGGTGAGGATTGGTGGTGGGGTGGAGGGGAGGAGTCCGGCGAAGGGAGGGTGAATGGACTTGAGGTGGTGAGGTTCAGAGAAGAAGAAGATCACACAGCTGGCCGAATGAATGCTATTACTTTTTACTACTTCCGCGGTGGCTCACACAAGGCCCAATGCGATGCCAGTAGAGATAGAGAGAGAGAGAGAGAGAGAGAGGATGCAGACTCCAGCATGCAGCTACTGCGGAGACTGTGAGAGGCTTATGAATGTGTGGGAATGAAGGTCGAAGAATGAAGTCAGGATGAACCTCTTTTGGGAAGGAGGAAAGCAAGCTGGAGACCCCAGATTCTTCTCCCGACCCGCGTTGCCGCTCACGCTTTCGACTTCCTCACGGCCGAAATGCGCGAGTGCAGCTATAACGATTGATGACGTTGGAGGGCAGAGCTACTGAAGGTATCATTGTCAGCTGAGGCTTGTTGGCGTAAGCGAACAGCACTCTACGAGATCAACAGCAGTGCATGTCCATGAGAAGGAACTTCCGTCTTGGCAGCAGAGCAAGACTTGACCAGATGCCGATGAAGTTCTCTCGTGAAATCCCGGAGCGATGGATGACAGCCTTTCATCCCCCGAACAATTGCCAGCCAAGCGGACGGTTTGCCAAGCAGAAACAGGGAACAGTAAGGTATACCCTCGCAGCCGCGTGGGTAAGCGCGGCTCGAGGAGGAGGCTACCTATGAATAATCGAAACGTGACAGTGTTGCAACCCAAGGTAAAGACGTCGGAAAGCTGAAGCTGTGCCCCGCCCGTGTGGAATGACGTTTCTCTGGGGAGAGAGTTTGATGCGATGATCGTTGTAGCGAGTAAGGTAAAGTACTTTTGCTGGGACGACGACGGGAGGTGGAGAGGCATTTATTCGTGTATACATGAAGATGGGGAGACGGAGAGTGAATAATTGGCAATTGCACTGCCCGCCTAGACCGGCAGTTCCTCAATCCTGGCCGACGGGAGTCCACGTTCGTCCGAATCGTTCCGCAGACTTCGGGCGCGGACGGGACCTGTGCCCGAGCAGTTCTTACCATGAGACACCACCCGACCAATCACGACGCTCGAGCACTTCTTAGTCAACACGATTCCTAGTCTCGTTTGCATGAGCTTCCGAGGGAAAGCATTCCGTCGTGGGAGCGTCTTAAGCAACCGGTCTGCCGCTCTCGAGAATATCGTGATTGTTCAAACTTCCTCTTCCTCTCCCCTTCTTCTCTCCAATCTTCGAATCTTGCAAAGCGAATTCACATTGCACGAGAGATTTCGTCTTGGATACAAAGAGCTCCGTCAGAAAGAAAGCAAGACCACCGCAATCCACCTCTCCACTCCCACCGTCACCATGACTTCGGATCAGACTCGCGTCAACAAGACCGCCCTGCACCCGGGTGGTGTTGCGTATGTTCAAGCTCATGGCTGGATTGGATCTCCTGAATCGACAAGCTGACCGATATCTCCAGACCTCGTGCAGAGCACACCGAGCTCGAGGAGGAGCTCCACGACCGCGCCCACATTGACTACGACCGCGTCGCCATTGTAAGCCCAGCCGAGGCCGAGCAAGCTTCCAGACTCCTTCGTGAAGGACCACCACAGCTAACCTCATACTCTTCCCTCCCTCACAGATCGCCAACCCCTCCGTCGCCGCCCTCTATGAAGATGCATTGGTCTACGAGACGGGTTCCGCCATCACCTCCACCGGTGCTCTGTCCGCATACTCGGGAGCCAAGACTGGCCGCTCACCTTCGGACAAGCGTATTGTGAAGGAGGAGGGTTCCGAGAGTGACATTTGGTGGGGACCGGTCAACAAGCCCATGACACCCGAGGTGAGTCTCTTCTGCCATTGCCGATGGGAGAAGCCCTCCCACATGCACACACCGCTTGCATTACCTTTCACAAATCCTCATTTGGCCATTTCCTGGCACGCCGAGGTGAAACAGCTCTCACCTGAGAGAAGTCTGGATTGTTTCTTCTTGCACGCCGATTTGGCGGGGCAAGCAAAGCGGGCGGAACGTCATTTCCCCCCTCGCGTTAGCCGAGCCCGAACCCGAGACGGAGCTCGCACCCCACAATTCCCACGCGCGGATGCCCCGCAGTCGGGTCCGATCGGGCTTCGACTTCGCCCATCCCTGCAATTGTCACATGCAACAAAATCAATGAGGGACATATCGCTGACGACTCCTCTTCCTCCTTCTAGGTCTGGCACATCAACCGCGAGCGCGCCCTCGACTACCTCAACACCCGCAACCGCATCTATGTCATCGATGGTTACGCCGGCTGGGACGAGCGCTACCGCATCAATGTCCGCGTGGTGTGCGCTCGTGCTTACCATGCTCTGTTCATGTACAACATGTTGATCCGTCCGTCGAGGAAAGAGTTGGAGCACTTTCACCCGGATTATGTCATCTATAACGCTGGTGCTTTCCCGGCTAACCGATACACTACGGGTATGACTTCGAACACATCCGTGTCGATCAACTTCCAGGAGAAGGAGATGGTTATTCTGGGTACTGAGTATGCTGGTGAAATGAAGAAGGGTGAGAGGATACAATTTCCAGATCAAGATATTCAACAACTGACACCTTCCCAGGAATCTTCACCGTCCTCTTCTACGAAATGCCCGTCAAGCACAACGTCCTCACCCTCCACTCCTCCGCCAACGAAGGCTCCAACGGTGACGTCACCGTCTTCTTCGGCCTCTCCGGAACCGGCAAGACGACCCTCTCCGCGGACCCCAAACGCGCTCTGATCGGCGACGACGAGCACTGCTGGTCCGACAAGGGCGTCTTCAACATCGAAGGCGGCTGCTACGCCAAATGCATCGGCCTCTCCGCCGAGACGGAACCCGACATTTTCAACGCCATCAAGTTCGGCTCCATTCTCGAAAACGTCGTCTTCGACCCGGAGACTCGTACCGTTGACTATAATGACACCACCCTCACCGAAAACACCCGCTGTGCCTACCCGATTGAGTACATCGAGAACACCAAGATCCCTTGTCTGTCGACCTCCCACCCCACCAACATCGTCCTCCTCACCTGCGACGCCCGCGGTGTCCTGCCACCCATCTCGAAGCTCGACTCGGCGCAGACTATGTTCCACTTCATCTCTGGCTACACTTCCAAGATGGCGGGTACGGAGCAGGGTGTGACTGAGCCTCAAGCGACGTTTTCGTCGTGCTTCGCCCAGCCGTTCTTGGCGTTGCACCCGATGAGGTATGCGAAGATGTTAGCCGAGAAGATGTCGCAGCACAACACGAATGCGTGGTTGTTGAACACGGGTTGGACCGGTGCGGGTGCGGCGACGGGTGGTAAGAGGTGTCCATTGAAGTACACGAGGGCGATTTTGGATGCTGTTCACAGTGGTGAGCTGGCGAAGGCGGAGTATGAGACGTACACGACTTTCAACCTCCAGGTGCCCAAGTCTTGCCCGAATGTTCCGGATGAGCTGCTCAACCCGGAGAAGAGCTGGACCGGAACCGCAGACTTTAAAGAAGAAGTACCGTCTGCACTCGTCCCAGACTGTCGAAAACATGCGCTAACGCTTCTTTACACAGGTCACCAAGCTCGCGGAGCTGTTCAACGAAAACTTCAAGAAGTACAGCTCGGAGGCGACCGAGGAGGTTATCAAGGCTGGACCTCAGGTATAGAGGAAGAGGAAGAGCATGGAATGTCCAGAGAAGAGAACGAAAGACGAGAGGGTATGTTGGGAAAGACAAGATGGGAGTTCGAGCGGTTTTGCACATATGTACTTTTTTTTTTGGGAAAGAATGCAAGGAACAATATTGGACCAAGCCCTTTCCTTTTATCTTCTTGACTGTCGCATTCCGTTCTTGTCTCGTCGTTCTGATTGTCTTCCTTTCCTACAGCTATTCTTCATACTGCCTTGCGGTGGCAGCAGACGATTGTCATTCTTCCTTTCAAAACAACGCAAACAAGACTCACTCCAGTTATCTGCACAACTCACGACTCTCACCGTAGCGACCGCCTGCGCGATCTAGCTTTCACGACCAACTCCACCTCCGAAAGCATGTGCGCCTTCAAACCCGATTCATTCGCTGACATTTATAGCCTTGATGCAAGCAACCGGTCTGCTTGGCTCACTAAGCCTCACTTCACTTGCTGCTTTCAATTGGCTTCCTTTCCCTTTCACGTTTCATCCTCGTTCTCACAACACACACACCTTTTTACTTTGGTCAAGTCATTTCTCTCCGACACCAACACCTACCCACAAACAAGCACCACGCTCAACCATGGCGGACCATCCATCCGAGAAAAACAACAGCCCCCCGGCTCCGCGAAGCAGCGGCGCAAATCGAGAATCTCAGAGCACACAACTCGCAGCTGGAAGCGGCGACCGACCTCCTCACCGAAGCCCTCGGCGCCGAAGCAATCGCCCTCGCCCTCTCGCAACGATCAGTAAACACTCTCCACAAAGCGATGATCAAACACGAACCCGAGCGCCCAAGAGTGGGAAACACACCATGACACACAACTCGGCACACTTTTGCACAGGGACTCGGCGATACGATGCTCGGACTCGCCACTGTTGGCGGTGCGGGTTTGCGAGGAAGGGAGAAGTGCTGAAAGAATGAGCTCGCGATGTGCGGAGGATGGCGATGTTTGCGGCTTTTATCGACTCTGTCGCTGCCTGCGGAGAAGAGGGCTGCGAGGAGAGCGTTCGAGGGGGAGAAGACGCCGCTGTGGGTGAAGATGATGTTTTGGGCATGGGGGAGTTGAGCGGAGCGCTGAGGTTGCGCGCTCGGTGCGTTGAAGAGACGGAAGTGAAGGCGAATATTGCGAAGCTATCCCGTGACGATGTAGGACGGCGCTTTGGAGGAAGTCATGGAGAAGTTGGGGTCTTTGGACGGGGATTCCACGCGGCTCGATGGGCTGGGTTGGGGGTTTTAGCCCTCGAATGGGGGTTCGGTTGGTGGTGGGACCTGCTGGGGCAGGGAAGTCTTCTACCATGGGGGATGCCGTTTTGAGTGGCTGTCCGCGGAGCCTGCGCGGTGGTGGAGGTGAAGCTCAGGAGTCGACGGAGCTGCTCAACGATGACAGGATGGGGCCCTGGGAAGTTTGAGCGGGGGGCACGGGATGGGATCCGCCGTTTGAATTACATGAACAGCCGGAAGGGTTAAACATGGCTGTTCAAGAATGGACTCGAGGATTCCGCTGGTGAAGAGAGGAGATTGAGTACCAAGAGGCTGAGCGATGCATGAAAGCTGAGAGCTGGGCGCATTGAGGAGGATGGGGAGAAGATGAGCGGGATTCATGAGGCTATCAAAAAGGGGTAGAAGTTAGGTACTCATTCAGGCGAAGGTGACCACGCCATGGAGTGGAACCCTACTCAATCGACCTCACACTAGCAAACGGAAAGCGTAGTTGCAACGGGTGTGAATACGAGAAGATTTCATGCATGCTGAACATGGTCTGGGAGATGATCCGAGTAGAAGGTACAGGGAACGTAGCATATGCCGTCTCGGACAGCAATGCATAGACAGTCTGCTCAATTCGATTCGATTCCTTTCCACAGTACCATGCAGATGGGCTCACTGCGTTGGCTCGTAGCGCTCTGTCCTGCTTGCGTTCACTTCACTTCACTTCACTTCAACTTCAACTTCACTTCCTCATCCTCGAACGCTCGGCCATCACCTTTACCACTCAACACATCAAGACGAGTGCATCACCAATCATCATTATGAGCTTGACTACTATCATCGAACCTCGACGGTAAACCATACCAACATGTCCGACTCCTAGCAGAGCACAGCCCAGCTGCTCCGCGAAGCCACAGAGCAAATCCGCAAAACTTTAGACGCTTGTCAAGACCAACGAGTCCGATCATTCTGCCGAAATGTCTGGACTGGGCGAGATGCTCCGAAGAGAGCGCTACGCCTTCGTCATCATGATCCGTGCCTTCGACACCTTATACCAATGCCGCGGAGAACTGCTGGACGCACAAGTGGAGGCGCTTCGGTTAGCCAACCGAGGCGGTGATGTGCACGGCATGAACACCGCAATCCTTGAATCTCTTCTCTGCCGCCGTTCGAGACTGTCGCTAAGAAGACGCCTCCAGTCAAGCTGTCAGACCCTGACGATGCCGGGAAGCCAGTCGTGGATAGTGAAGCCGGTGGATATCGGGGCCCGCCTCCAGGATCTGACCGCGAGGATCGATCAGAGCGACAAGGATATGGCTGGGCTTCTGGCGGAAGAGGTCGACGATTCTTCTCGACAAGTCATGGAAGCCCAGCCGAAGGAGGTGGACGTGCTGATGGGTGCTCTGGCAGTCCGTGCTGATCGCTTGGACGACACCGAGAAGGAGGGTGAAGCGGCTAGAGAGGATCTTCAGGGGAAGTGAAGAACGCTTCGAAATGCAAGTCCGGGCCACGGAAGCCGACGCAGGAGTCAGATGGGAGTGAAGAGGAGGTTCGACGTGCGAAATCGTCTCGACGAGTCGGGATGCAGGCGCATATTCAGAGGGCACAGGAAGAGCATGGTTTGTGGCATGGTCTGGGCGAGCATCAGTAGCATCGTGCGGCCTGGCTTTCGGATGTACTGCGCACACAGATGACGATTGACACCCATTGGAGCTTGTCTCATCCCCACCACGTCAAAGAATCGTTCACGAGATTCTGGAATCTCTTGTTGTGCAGGAGCATCGAAATTCTCAACGTGCTGCGCTCTTGAAAGTAACGTGCTTCTGAATCAAGGAACAGAGCCAAGTGAAAAAGCAGGCAATCGTCCCGGAACGTCCGAGCAAACGGCGATCAAAGCCTGAAGTCCATCAACAAACAGAGTCGCCCGGAAAAGTCAACCTTCAGCCATCTTTGCGCGCGGAATCTTCTCTCGTCCCAGCCAGCTAACACGTCTTCACCACCACAGTCTTTTCATACAATACCCAGCATGCTCCACTCGAACACCACCCGGAAACCCGCCTCGAACAAAGAAGAGACGGAACGAGCACTCTACCTCAGCCTCTACGAGCTCATGAACCGCGCCTCCACAGTCGGAGACGAAGACACGGCGTTCGCGCTGGCGAGCATATTAGCGCAGGTATTCACGGCCTGAAACATATCCTGCTCCTCCACTCCGGCATCTCTAATGACCTTTGTACTCGCCACAGGACGAACACTGCCCGATCCTCTACCGCGCTCACGCCCACATGCTCCTCGGACTTTGGCTCGATGCTCCAGATTGCCTCGAGCATGCCAAAGAAGCCATCGTGATGCTGGAGGGGGACTACTACGACGAGCTCGAAGCTGACGGACGCTTGCAGGAGTTCGATCGGGAGCAAGTTGCGCTGGCGAAGAGAATTTTGCGCATGGCGGAGGAGAAGGCGGCGGCTGTTGAGAGGGATGCGGAGGAAGAGATCGTGTGCGCAGGACCGGATTGATGGGAGAAGGACTTTTATACCAGGCGACACGATTGCGAAGACATGAGGGTGTACTGGTGAAGTGAAGTCAATGGACTTCGCGCTAGCCGACTTGGGAACTTGGATGAAATCGGTCTGGGAATATGGCATTGTGTTCGACTACCTGTGATGGGATGTCTTGATCCCGTTCAAAGCTCGTTGGAGCTATTGGTCTTGTTCAGATCAGCCCAGACTCATCGAGAATTCACCTGAAGCACACAGTCAGAGGAAACGAACAGACGATGAACGATGAATCGAAAACTTACGACAAGTTCTCGTGGAAGAAGTTGAGCAGCGTCTGGTAACCCTTCTCGTAGTCCGCCTTCACCTTGTCGTCGCTCAAGTCTCCGCGCGCGGCCATGAAGCCGTGGACCTGGTTGGGGTACCACTCCACAATGTTCTTGACCTTGACTTCCTTGGCCCACTGGATGGCATTAGTACATAGTCTAGAAGAGCAGAGTGTTCGCGATATGACTTACGGCCTCAACATCATCCTTTGGCTCGTCTATTCGCAGTCAGCAGGCGTGAAATTCGTGGACATGAGGGTGCACAGCTTACCTCCGCTCGGAAGCATCGCGTATGGGATGGTGATTCCGGGAGCGTCAGCCTTGTCAACCATAGCTGGGTGACAGGCGGCAGCGGCCTTGAACAGGGTGCCCTCTTGCGAGGAGAGGTTCACGATCTTGCCTCCCCTAATGTGAATGTCAGCATCTCTGTCATTGCTTCGCATGTATATGGCAGTGTATACCAGCAGTAGCCAAGGATACCCCACTGCTTGATGTTTGGGTTCTTCTTGTTGAGCTCCTCAATGACCTTGGGGATGCGCTCGAGCGTCTTTGGTGGTGCGGCTTTGGTCTGTTCCATTTCTTCAGCTCTTGTCGAATCCCATTCACCCGCTTATCGAGCTCACCGAGAAGAAGTTGCCCAACTTCTCTTCCTTCTCCTTGTTGTCTGGAGGGTACCACGAGATGTCCGCAGGTTCTCCGTCGAAGAAGTCAGGTATAAAGACCTGTTTCCTCTGATCCTTGTCACCATTCGCGAGGATGTCGGCTCCCTGAAGCGTCTGAGGGAAGAATCCGAAGATATCGTAGCTACGGTAGAGAGTAGGGTAGTCAGCCTTCGCAGATCAACGTGTGTCTTGTAGAGCTTGTCTATACTCACATCACCAGGATTCCGGTCGTTGCGTCGCTGGAACCAGTGCCGTACGTCTTCATGCCCTGGACTTGGCTGTACTCGCCCTGCTCCTTGTAACCGGAGGTCACAACGGGTGGGACTTGGGACGATGTCAACAGCATTCTGGCTACTTGGTTTTGCAGGAGAGCATACCCGTGCAGCAAGCGTGCGATTGAGACATGGTTGCGAGTGGTCGTGCTCTAGTGTTTGGAGAGATAGTAATCCGATGGTAGACTGGTTGTTTCGTAGTACAAGGGTTGTGTTGGACAGAGATCCTTGGTGGAAATTGAAGAGAAGGAAAGAGCTTCGAAGCAGCAATTGAAGAACGAAACATTCTGGACCCGGCCACTCGAGCTACTGACTGATTACGACTTTCCTTTGGAATCGAATGCGGATGACGTCTAGGGAGTGGGGTGTTCGTCAACAAATGGTCCGCACAGCTTCCGGATCATTGACGATCCCTTGTCAGAGCCCCCACCATGTCGGCAAAGCGGGTGTGGGCTTCAGCTTAGCATTGGCTGAATCGGTACTCTGACATCTGTCGAAGAATGAGCTTATAAGCGGGCCTGAAGGTGCTTGGAATCTGCCGTCCGGTCTGGAGGGAGGTCATTGAATTGCATATGTTCTCTGTGGCAGATTCACAGAGCGGTCGCCTGCGAGTTTCGAGCTTCACATGCATGTCAGCAGGATCTTATCACGTTGTGCGTTCGTGGGCCGGACATTTCGTCGTCCGAGGCAGTGTCACTTACAATGACGAACTGCATGGCGCCGGTAACTTTGACATGTTGTGTCCTTGGAGTAGTGAGTCTCATGATACAAGACGATGTTGTACGATGTACTTCCAAGTGTGAAGTGAGCACGCCGGGATGACTAAGCGAGTGTCCTTGACAACCTGGAACTTCCATCTTGTCTGTTCAGTCCGATCACCGCTTCCTTCCACGACAATGACCAACGAGCCTCAGCAGCCATGAGCATCACCACCGAGATCTACCATCTGCAGGAGATTCCCAAATATGCGACCGAGAAGCCATACACCATGCGGTATGTGCCTGAAGGCGGGCTCGCGATCACCAATGTTGCACGCGAGAAACATGCCGTCGTTGTTCAAGACATCCGCGACGCGAAGACTAACGCCACACTGGATCGCAATGGGTTCATGGTCTCGCACCTTCCAGTCAATGCAATGAGTTATGACGATTATGACGTTCGAGAAAAGATCGTGAACGTGTATTTGCCCGAGCTCGAGGCAATCCTTCTTCAGCAATTTCCAGGATGCACAATTGATTTTGTCTCATATCTGGTGGGCTCATTTCGATCCGCCATATGGCGATCACTGACACTTTGAGCAGATACGTAAACGCGAGGCGTCGTTTCCGTACTCCACCGGAGAGCAGTACTCATTTGGACAACCAAACATCGTGGCTCATGTCGACGCAACGCCAAACGATATGGTCAGACAAATCATCCGAAGACATGGCGATGATGCCCAACGCCTTCTGAAAGGCAGGGCTCAATATATCACTGTATGGAAACCGCTCCGGGGGCCGTTGCACGACTATCCACTCGCCCTTTGCGACAGACAGTCCATCGACTCTGCACTTGATCTTGAACCACAAGACATCGTGGACAAAGAGGAAGTGCTTGAAAACATCCACATCTATCGAAGACCGAATCACCAATGGTTCTACCTCTCTGGTCAGCAAACGTCCGAAGCACTGATCTTCCGACAGGCCGATACGAGGCCAAATGGATATGGTACATTGCAGTCCTCTGTCTTCTGCTCTTGAAGAACCACAGCTGAAGTCTTGAATAGGAACTCCACATTGCGCCATCAAGAACCCTGCTGCTCCAGTCGATTGTATCCCAAGAGAAAGCATAGAGGTTGTCGCATTCGTCTACAGCGAGGACTGAAGACACTGCGACCCAAGCTTTTACTAAGATACGAAGGTCTCCGCCGCAACCTTCAAGGGACCGACTATGTCTTTCATCATGCTTGATGCGAAGCGGGCTGGCTCTCTCGGCATGCCAGCAAGGTTCACTTCCACACCTGGGAAGTCCAAGCATGCTCTTACTGCTTGAGCATATCGCATTCCCAGCTCATTCTGCACAATCTTGGACAGGCGCATTGCCGTCAAGACAGGCGTATATGCCCACGCCTCGCCGACATCATTCTTCTCGTCCTTCGCTGCAAGGTCTTCAATAGACTGATTGTAGCAGACCTCGAGCAGGAACACACCTAATGAGAATATCGTAGGGTTTCTCATCCATGCTTCGGTTGAGTCCGGAGCGATGGGAACCAAAGTGGACGATGTGGAGTTTCGTTGGGCGGATTCGAAGCGATGGCTCACATAGGGCAGTAAGCTGTTTGGCGCGTCCGTAACCAGCAGTATGTTGTCCTTCGTCCACTTCCCTTCGAGCCAGCTGGTGGAAGATATTTGCAACACGCCTTTCGCGAGCATCAAAGCGAGTTCCACTCTGAAGCGATTGCTCAGGACGCTCTTCTGCCTGAAATGCTCCGCCACGACAACCGAGCCTCTGGTGGTTATGGGGTCCGGCCTGCTGAACAGGTCGTAGTTCCGGCCATTCGAGTCAGATATCGACCCTAACCTGCGTCTGGCTGGGCGCACAGGCTCTTGGCAGCTCTGTTGAATGATACACAGATTACTGACGTATGGCATGTGGTGCGTTAAGCCGCTCGGAGCCACGATCTCCGCGGTCATCCAGTGCTCATGATATGCGTCGTTTGCATGTTCAGCGAAGAGGAAAGAGAAGGTCAAGCAATCTTGACCTAGACCTCCTCTACTGTGATCAACGTCGAGCTTGATATTGGCCGGATGGGTATGATTACAGTTGCATCTCCAGCCAGTGCGACATGCTTCGTACAGTCCGCTTGCGCACTGTTTGATGAGCTCCAGAATCTCTAGATCTGGTGGGAGCGCACTTCTAGATGGCGCAAGCTTGAGAGCATCTAGTGTCAGCGTCCGGAATTCGGCGATGCGCACCCTCAGTCTCTCCAAGCTCGCGCTGTAATACGATCCGCGGACGAAGTACTTGACGACAAGACCAGCACGGTCTGCGATACTGGGGTTGCTGCCTGGAGTCTGTGTTGCCACATAATCAGCACCGAGCACGAACGCCGAGAAGACAGGTGATACTCGCTGGCAATTTACTCATCAACCTGGAGATTGTCTTGTGGATATCGCTGACTTTGCCCAGTATGCTCGCCGCTTCTGGACCAAGCTTGTTCTGCACACCGTCATTCAACGCTTTGTCTCCCCATGAAGCTCCATCTGGATCGGCAAGGAGCACACTGAGTTGTTCCGCCGGAACTGTGGAACGGAGCAGGTACCGTACGGCATTGAGGAAGATCTGCTGTTGGTTTCTGAGGGATTCAGCTAGGTGTTTGATGTCGCGGCCTGTGATCGCCCCACTATATGCATCCACCAGTTCGATCACTATCGGAAACAGGGCCAGAGCCAAGCCTGCGACTTCGATGCCGGCCATGTTGGTTTGTAAGTCTTTACCAGTCGGGATAAGGACAGCAAAAGTCTGATGTCTCAGCTCTGCTAATCGATGTCGGCTACAATATATCAATTGCCTTACAATTCCACCACGTCACACCACCAGGCTGAGAGGAATCCTACCTGCACGTCATGACGATTGAGGCCGCCTAAAAGCCCAGCAGCGGTACATGCATGCAACAGCTAAGCTTGACACAGCGGGGCCGAATCGTTCGCATAAGACGCTGACCGGAATTCCCATGCAGCCGAACACTATTCTCTGCTCTCAATTTGGAGAAGGTCTGGACTCATGTCGATTGTCTTGTGGCAATGTCACTGACTGCTAGTACGACTGATATCATTGCACGTACCTCACAAGAAGTCCTCTCCGCCTTGTCAGCGAAAGCAGCCGACATCATTGGCACGCCTGACCAAGAAGTCTTCTCAAGGACTGCGCACAAGTACAGCGATGAGGAGGTGTCAGACGAACCAGCCGCCTTACTCTGCGCGCCCGAACAAGAAGTATTCACAAGAAGCACGCACAAGCACAGCGAGGAAGAGGCGTCGACCGAATCAGCCGACGTCCTCTACACGCCTAACGAAGAAGTCCTCTCAAGCACTACGCACAAGTACAGCGACGGAGAGATATCAGCCAAACCAGCCGAGGTCCTCTACAGGCCTGTCCAAGAAGTCTCCTTAAGAACTACGCGCAAGTACAGCGACGAAGAGGAGCGACTGCGCATATGGCTTCAGGAGCATGATGTCGCCTCCGGCGGACTGGACCATCGTCTCAGAGAATCATCTGAGCTTCGTGGGCGGGTGCTTGACCTGCTAGCACAGCTAGCCGGTGCCGTCTCTGAGGTACCACATGCAGAGCCGGAATTTGGCCGTTATCAGCCCAGCGATCCTGACAGCTCTTCGGTTCCAACACCTGGCCCACGTATCCTGCTCCCTGAGCTGCGCATCAGAGACGATCTCTCCATCGGGAGCACTTCTCTGAGTCTGGACACGAACGCCACGTTGCCGGACTCTGTCTCCGACTCACCGCTTAATCGGGTTCATGATATTGTCAGTCACCTTCTAGAGCTTGGCCCTTCAATACTGGACCCTGCTCCCCATGATCGAATTGACTCCTATGTTCATTCGAATGCAGCACAGCATGATATCAACCATGTTCGTGACAGTTTCCCGAAAGCGGCAGAGGATTTGGTTGTGAGGCTAGGCAGGGCCAATTGGGAACGGAGACAGTACTTAGTGCAACTGCGCTCGAGACTGGCCGATAGTCTGTCTGTGGGAAATAGTCTGAGGCAGATCAAGGACGGCGACCAAGAAGACGTTGATAAAGTTGACATGTCAGATGCTACCACCAACAGCGAGACCTTTGTTCAAGATTCCGGCCGCAGCAGCAAGCTTCCTTTTCGACCAATCCCTATTGGAGACACGAAATCGGATAAATCGACCTTCAGCCGAACTGACACGTCTGGATTCCGATTTTCTCGGGGCGATCCCACGATGACGGAAGTCACCACTCCTTCAAAGGCCGACATGCTACTCAGTGAACCGCCCCCGTCCGACATGCGTTACAAGATACCTTATCCTCCTCAACCAAATCAGGAGCTGTCGGGTGAAGCATTCACGTGCCCCTTTTGCGCCCATTCTGTTACAGGCATGAAAACCGCATCAGCATGGAGGTATGTTCGATCACGACCAAGAATATGGAGTGAACGCACTGACTAGCATAAAGAAAGCACATTTTCGGCGATCTAGAGGCTTATCTCTGCACATACCCAGAGTGCATGCTGTCCGCGAAGACGTATAGGAGCAGACGATCTTGGTGGCATCACGAGAAGGAGCGTCACCGTACTCAGCGCGCTTGGATATGTACGCCGTGTGAATCCAAGGATGGCCAGTCAGTCTTCGAGACCCCAGCTTCTTTCGACGAACACATCGCGTTGAATCACCCGGTCAAGCTCACACGCACACAACTAGCATCCGTACGGGATGCATGCCAGAGGATCACCAACAAACATCGCCCTTCAAGTACTTGTCCCTTGTGTCAAATCACGATCGAAAGGAATCCCGCCGCGAGTTTCGAGTTCGCTGTAAAGAAGCATATTTCGGACCATTTGGAACAGTTGGCGCTGTTTGTAGCCTTGCCAGCTGGGTCAATGTTGGCAAAAGAAGATGATTCCGAATTTCAGGATGACTCAGACTCAGGCGATGGACTCCAGACCGAGATTATGTCGATAGTCTCCAGAGGCACTCGGGTCTCGAAGAGAGATGTCCAACAGGCCAACGTGAAAGCTTTCATAGCGGACCAACAAAGAGCGGCAAACGATCACGGGAATATGCCAATAGTCCATTCAGAAAGCCCGACACAACGAGGCAGCACGATGCCAAGCACAAGCGACGCATTGGCCAGTGCATATCTCCCGAGCTTCCCCATGCTCGGGCCGATGCCACCGCCCAGCGAACACTTCTACTCACGAGACAGGTTAACCTCGGCAATTGCCGTTTCTCTGCGCTCTCCCGGTCTGATTTGTGTCATACACGGCGTCGGAGGCGTGGGCAAGACTCTGGCTGCTGTACAGTATAGCCACAACAAGCAACAAGATTACGATGCTGTATTCTGGCTACAGGCCGACACTGCGCCTGGTCTCGCAGACTCCTTTGTCCAGATGGTCGCACTCCTGGGTCTTAGCACCAGCGCAGATGATCACGGCCAGGCCATCGCGAAAGGACGGAATTGGCTGCAAGAAACAGGTCAGCAAGGCTAGCCCGCACTTCCGTGATACCCTGCTGACGTTGACAGATAAACGCTGGCTTCTTGTCTTCGATAATGCCCATGGCTTGGATGGTGAGCAATCTGATGTTGATGTACCAAACTCCAACGTCTCATTTCGGCTGTTATTAGCTGAGCTAGGGATGGCGGTGGCAGACCACTCGTTGCAGCGTATTTGATGAAATGTCTACTGACCTCGATCTCTCCCTACTAGACATATCCCGCTACTTCCCGCAGACGGTGCAGGAAACGAACGGATCTGTTATTATCACTACGCACCTCGAGAACATCATCCCCGAAGCACCTCATGTCACAAAAGTACAGATCGACCCGCTTGGCCAGCGAGCCGGCTCTGAGATGCTTCTGAAATATCTAGGTAGAGACGTCCGGAACGACCCCGAACGACAACTTGCCATGGAGATTTCGGCATTCGTCGGAGGTCTACCAGTCGCCATTGCACATGTCGCCGGCTACGTTAGCTTCTCAGGATACACTCTGGAGGAATTGATCGAAACATTCCGCGAGTGGCGCAAGCGTACTGGCATTGCTACTGATGAGCGAGATGATCTTCCAGCGACATTCCGCGAAGCATCTTTCAGTTATGATGGGACTTTGGCCATGGTATGGGAAGTCACTTTGAGAGAGCTAACTCAGGACGCCTGTGATGTGCTCTACATTCTGGCCTTCCTCAACTGTGCTGCTGTACCGCAGAAGATGCTATGGGGCATTCACGAGGACCCATTGCTACAATTTATGGATTCGAGAGAACGTATCAGGTAGGAATGGTGCAGCACGACGATAAGGATTGGACACTGACCATTTGAGGTAGAATGCGAAGGATCAACGAGTCACTTATCAAGCGTCGACTAGTAGACGACGCGGACTCGTGCTTTTCCATGCACCGTTCGCTGCAGCGAGGCATCCGTCAGAAACTGTCTCGCGATCGCAGTAGGCAGCAAAAGGTCTTCAATCAAGCTGTCGCTGTCGTGCGCGAGGCTTTCCCTCGCTTGAGTAATCTGCAGCAACCAAGACCTGAGAAGTGGTCCGAATTGCAGAAGCTACTACCACATTTGCATGCTTTGCGCGATGTGTATCGAGCGTCCAAATCACAAATCCAAGGATCGATCGACTTTGCCCAACTTCTTCTCGACGCAGGAATGGATCAATTTGAGCAAGGCATAGCGCAGGAAGGCTTGCTTCTTCTCGACACTTCGGAGACGGTCTTGGACACACTGGACACAACCGCTGCAATATCACCTGAGGACCACAAGGTCATGAAAGCTGACATCCACGCTTTGATGGGCATCATGTACGACGACATCGGCATATCAAAGCGACAAGAAGCGCTGGAACGTCGGAAGCTTGCTTTGGGAATCCGCAGAGAGGTATCTCGGGACGCCACGACGCAGCAACGGAAGTATGAGATGCTTCTTTTCAACTCGTGGATGGAGTACGCCATATCGTTACTCCACTACCATCGCCATGAAGACGCAAACCCAATCATTGAATCATGCCTCGCCAAATTCAAGGAGTGGGGACCAGAAGACGAGATCCCGTTCGAGTACGCAAAGTACTTCAACAAGATGGCCCTGGTTAAGATGTACCAAGGCATGTTCATCGAGGCTGTTGAGCATGCCACCAAAGGGGCACAGCTCATGGAAAAGACGGGATACAACATGTTTGCGAGCCGCTTCAAGTTCGACCTAGCTTGCATCACCCTTCAGAGCGGCGATCTCGATCGTGCTCTACAGATACACAAGGAGATTTACGACCACAGAATCAAGCTGGTCGGTCCGACCAACCAACTTTCGCTACATAGCATGTACGCCATCGGTGCGATACATGAGTTGAAAAATGGCCTCCACGAAGCTGAGTGCGTCACTGCACTACCCAAGTCATCAAGTAACATGACAGCTGACTCGCCCTTCACAGATACTGGTTCCGCCAGGTGCTGGACCAACCACGAAGCTTCTCATCCTGGCCCGACGAAGCGTACGCACGAGCTCAGTATCATCTTGGCCGAGTCCTGCTGGCTCAAGGCAGAGCAGAAGATGCCGACTATGCCAACACCATGCAGGAAAGCGCTCGCGAGGTACTGGATCGCTTGCTACCACTGGATATGCCGCCGGAGTTGGAGGGCGTCACTGATAAGTACATCTTGTTTGATCACATGCTCCCAGTCTCTCCAGGTGGGCCTCGCTTCACAGGAAAAGGATTACTGGAACGTTTCTTGCGCGACATATCCACAACCTGAGTGTGTTGTCGATGCCCCGTCATGTGAGCCCCCCAGCGAGCGCTCGCAGGTCAGGCCGCCAACACCCTCTGAAGTCGCTCGATGATCATTTTTGGTGTTCAACCTCACGCCCGGTGATCTTCGGGAGTGCTTCGATTCGTGTGTCGAGCGTACCAGCTCTTCAGACTCGAATCGTACGAATCATTCTCGGTCGCCTGGGAGAACGCCAGTACCCGGGAACCTGACCATGTCGGCGCAGTATGTGTTGCGCGGTTCGTCATGAGGTTCGTTTGCTGGCATGCATGCTGCAGAGAAGTGGGAGGGCTGGTCGCTCCAGACTGATTCTTATGTATCCCGTAGGGTGTAGAAGGCCTGGAACTTGAACTATTCATAGTGAGATCAAGATGTGGAAGTCATACTACCACTGTTCGGCGACAGTGAGGTTGTTCAGGTTGAGAAAGGTGCACGGGCCTTCTCATGCAGGTTTGCATCGGCGTCGGAGATTCTATATCAAGACACGGTTCCTTCGCGACTTTTTGTCAACGACGTCTATTGCACAATCAACACACTTCAACCCACGTTCACGAATAACGCGCTGAACCTCCGAAGTCACGCTCGTAGCGACAGAATACCAAAAACGTCGTATCTCCATCAGCGATTATGGCCGTACCAGACGCGTGTCCCAATGCCGCTCAATCGACCGCCAACGCTTTGGCAATGCACATTCCATACTCAAACGGCAAAACCCAGCCGTGGCTAGAGGCGTTTCCTCCAGCAAAGCAAGATCTCGTCGACGTCGCAGAGTCTCGAGGACAGATGCTCTTACTGGATGGGACCGGCGGCAGTGGAACTACAGCCATGCCAAACCAAGTCGCGCTTCCACCAAAGGCCAAAGAGCAGCAGGAGAAAGAGCAAAAGGTGGAGGACAGCCAGACGAAACAGTGAGAGCGATGGGATAAGGTTGGCCCGCCCCCCCTGCCAATAGCGGATACCGTTCTTTCTCTCATGTTAACGTCTGGAGTTTGAGCTGCTATCACGGAAGCAGGCGGGCGACGGAGTTCCTGACTGCATACGGTTACTGGCGTTACAAAATATGGGCGGGCTCGCTGGACTATGGGAGCACATGAGTCACGTCCCGCTTACTCGCTTTCGAGCCAGTTGGACGCGCGACGTTGCGCATTTGCTATGCGGGAGCTGGGTTTGCACATGCTGAGGAAGGCGTAGGAGAACGCCTGGCTATTCCACGGTTCTCTTCTTCGGTGGTGGGACATGGTGCACTTGCTTGCGCAAAATCTTCGAATGTTGAGGGCTTTGTATACATACGGCTGGCCACGAACGTGCGGCGACACGAGGTCTTGGAGTACTACGAAGTTTTTAGTAATTGAATGCACAACATGGCACATGTAACTACACCTGCAACAAGTTTGATATGGGCGGTCTGATTGAACCGGCGGGACATTGCCGTATAGTTCTGTAAAGTCCTGGAAATTCTTGGCCAAGACAGCTCGTACCTCACGCGTCTCGCGTCGTTCAACTTCATCCTACTTCACCTCACTCATGCCAATCTGAGCATGGACAACTACCCCGCAGACCGTGAGGTCTGGGATCGCCACCATTCTATCGACAGTAACAAGCTCGATCTCATCAACGACTTGCAAGCAGCGCTGGATGAATGCCCTCGAGCGAATCATGCGGAGCTGCAGCGTAAATTGACGCAAGCGGACGCGCTGCTTGGTTTCGTTCTCGAAGAACTTCGTGAAGAGGATGCAGCCAATGCACGAGCTGCAAAAGCACTGCGAGACTGCTTTCCCGACATCGTGGGAGCGCGAACTTCTACCGGCCAAACCTACGATGGGCGACGAGCTCAGACTTCGTTCCGACCAGAACACCCATACGAGAATGCTCATCCCAGACCAGTGGAGGCCGGAGACGACCAAGACGGCCTCCAGAACCCTAGCCGACCTCCGGCAAAACGACCACGACTGAGCCTCGAGCAAACACAAAGCCCATTTGATGACCTCCGTGCAAACCGGAAATCTCCTGCTCTCAGAGCTACAAATGGCCTCGCTCCAATCCGTCGCCCCGAAACGCGATATACGGAAGAGCAATGGACCAGATTTCCCCAGATCGACAACGACAGCTGTCGCACAAGGGCTACATCGAGGAGACTAATGCCGGCATGATCGTGCCTGAACCATGCTCTGCCTGCAGCGAAAGCTCACTACCAGGAGCGAATTCAGTCTGCATGGTCTACAAGCCAGAGACTGTCCATGAGTATTACAGAGCCGTTGGTCAAAATTGGAGAAGCTGTAGCGAATGCATGGGCCGACCAGGTACATGCTCGTTTGTAACTGACGCAAACGCAAGACTTCAAGCTACAGCGAAGCCTCGTTCTACGGAGGATCTCGCCAGTGCAAGTAACCCTCCCTCAGTGCAGGAGAAGCCCGCCACATTCAGCGATCCTCGCCGTAAACCCCCAGAAGACATGGCACCCCTCCGACGACCCTTGAACGTACCACCCGTCAAGAGCTACGACTGGGACTCGGTCAACGACGCTCGAAAACGAAGACTTTCCCACTTTGGCTATATCCAAGAGACGGACGCTGGAATGCTGGCTCCCAAACCTTGCACACACTGTACCTATTATAGATCCTCGGGCAACACTCCGATGGTATGTAGGGTTTATGATCCCACGACTGTTTCGAAATATTCCAAAGCTACGGCGATTGGGTCGAAGAAGTGCGGGTGGTGTTGGATCAGTAATTCGGATTGTTCTTTTGTCGTGGAGGCGCAAAGGGAAGCGGAGCGCGCGGCAAAGGGCTGATTTTGGAAGTTGTGTCTGACACCATCATGGTATTTCCAGTCTCGCTTCGACGGCGATGATGCCGTTGTCCACTGAGACGAAATAGCGGCACTCGTGGTCTACGTGAGGAACATCACCTCGGCGAACGACGTCTTCCGATGGACGAGTAACTCCCTTGGAGCATCACATCCTGCCTCCTTCTCAGTTGCGCTCCCTCCGTCCTCGCCGGCGCGAGACTTCAGTTCGCACCGAGCTGTCAGCGTTGTAGACCGGAGACAGATCACTCCACGTTCTCGAGCCCCCGGACGAGCGGACAACTAACAACTGCCGACACTCGCGCGAGACCCTGCGTCGGACCTGCATACCTGAGCTATGGTAAGGCTTGCTAGCCTAGCTCGCTCCCTTGACATCACTCGAGTAAACGAGAGCAACATTCGAACAACGAGACATCGCAAGGTGGCATCGCCTAGCCGAGGAGAATGTTCAGGAGTGGCTGCGTTACCTCCGACCTGGGCCTGTTGAAGGGCGATGACTTTTCCCTCCTGCTGTGCAGGTCTAGACTTCCGACCCTGCGCATCCTCGAGCTTACATTACGAGAGCGATAAATTAGCAAGATTCGAGGACACAAGACAGTGCTCACCCACCCTTGATACGCATGGTCAGACGGGCAAGGTCTCACCGCTACAGAGCCGAGACCACTTCTCGCCAATGTCGCCATACGACAGCGCAAAGTCAAACGGGCGTATCGACTCCCCCTAGCAGAATCAGAGGAAGCCAATCGAAGCGGGAGTCCGACGGGTTATGATGGTCGCGTCCGTCAGATTCTGCGGTCACAGTGTACAGCGTGTATCTTGCATCCATGCTTGAATGACGCTAGTCGCGGGGGTGTCTATGGGTAGTGTGATCAGTGTCTTTGAGCAGCTCTCGAACGTACAGCCTGTCCCTTCGATACTTTCCGCCAATGTTCGCATCGCGATAGTAAGGAACACGTCTGCTCGGTCAGCGCTATGGAAATTTGAACGAGAGCTTGCCTCGCAAATCTAGCTCGCTAACCATTCTGTACCAGGAGGGTTGTTGCGGTCTGTTTCAGAGCTACAGGCAGGCATTCTGTCTTACCAAAGCACTGTTATAAACGAGGTGTACAAAGCAGCAGTAAGAACTACCTAGTGGCTGAAGAGCCTCGACTCGACCATCTTCTGCCTTGCGAATCGAACAGGTTTTGTCTAGACTACATTGCTTTCGTTGGCCATCGTAATTCGTGATGGCGCGCACGATGTGCATAGTCAGCGCGACAAGATCCCGAACGAGCTGGTACAGACTGTCTCCTGCATACGATAATTAGCGTTGGCTCCCTGAGACCACCTCGTCGCCTAGATCGGGCATGTATTGACGAGTTCTCGAGCTTGCATTGGGCGGCAAAGCGTCCAAGGGACAGAGATTAGTTCATGCTTTTTTTCAAGGACAGGCCGGTAGGCGCACGCTTGTTCAACGTCCACGTGGAACATCCAGGGGCAGATTGCTGCATGGTAAGCAGGGCTTTCGATTATAGGACGGAGGAGCTAGCAGCGGTAGTTCTACAATAACCAGAACAAGAGGTGAGCAAACACAAGACAACAGACTGTTCGTCGCGCGATGATCCACAACAATGCCGTGCTAATGACCATGATGGCTACGCTGCTCGATGGAACATACACGCTCGTCCGGCATGCGAATTGGCACACGCTGGATACACTTTCTTACACCTCAAGGATGTTAAATTGAGAGCTCGTATCGACAAACTTTGCTCTTCAAGGGTCTCTACAATGAATGACCTTGTAAATCCCTCACCAAGGATGATTAGTTCCTAGGGCGGGTCGAGTTGCGGTCGGTAACCGACTGCTTCGGAGTAACGGATCACCTCACCAGTGCGATGGTGACCCACTTAAACCATGTCACGTTCAAGGCGCCCTTGATCTGCGGGTTTAGAGCCTGCGAATAGCCCTACAAGCGCTGAAATGCTATGCGGACGGCCACTCAGTACCTGGTATCTCCCTTGTTATTACTATGCACGGGCAACACCCAACCCATGGCGATGCCCTTGCAACAGCGACTGAGAGCGGTTAGCAACCACCGGCGCTGCTACTCGATTGTATGAGCTGCAAGAGCGCCTCACAGTGAGCATAAGTATCCTCCAACTCCCTCATCTGGGTCCTCTTCCATCCTCAACGTCGCATCTCAAAGAAACACAAACCTCCACAAAATCACAACCCTTCACACACAGGAAACATCCACTCCGACCCAGGACATCATGCAGTTCTCCAACGTCGTCCTTCTCTGCCTTTCCATGGCTTCCACCGCCTTCGCCCACGCCGTACGACCTCCTTTCAACCCGTGTCGCAGAATATACCAACTGACTCCTCCGTCCAGAAATGCGACACGGGCAAGAACTCGTGCAACGTCGGTACCGGCGAAGACCCCATTTGGATCCCCTGCCACGTTGTAAGTTTCATCATGCGTCCATCAGTATCGATGCACACCTCGCTGACACCTTTCGGTTCCAGTATGATTGCGTCACCCAAAACGACTGGTGCAACCCCGACCCGGACAACTCCGGCTGGACGTTCTGCTCACATCAGACCTAAGTCATCTGACGAGCGAACATACAGTCCAATCTTTTGGACAGTATCGACTATCGAAGTTCATGTTGGTGGAGGAGAGTGTCGAAGGTCATGTTGATGGAAGAATGAAGGACGGCAAAGTGTCTCAGCTTTGCGGTGAGGTGGTTGTCATTGATGGGCTTTGGGATTGGATGGTGTTTGCATGTCGCCATTCTCGTCTTCAGACTTTGGGGTCGTCTTGCATCGACATCGTAGTTTTAGTCCAGACACGAACAATACAGGCTGTATGTGGTGGAACGACTGATCCGAACTGTGCTCCTTCCAACATGCATCGTCAAACCGTGAAGGGATGGGCCCTGAAATTGCGTATCTGCACGTGCGTGACCTGCACACCGTTCACAAGACCGAAACATCTTTCTCGTAGCAGAGGCTGAGGTCGACACAAGCGTTGGGCGCATACCTGTAACATAATGCACCGGCACCACCACATGTATTACGCCCGGAGAACCACGTTACCCTCGCCATAACATCGTGCGAGATGGCGGCATATAATTAATGAATGATGACGAAGGATGTATAGGAGGCAAAAACATTGACAGCAAATGCCGGCTAGAGTCCGTCTCGTCGACTACAAAAGTGCAAACTATATAATACTACGATATATAAAATATGCCAATATAGTAAGAACACCTACTAGGA